>CAOGCB010572793.1:0-43569 GCA_948266635.1 Cnidoscolus chayamansa | reverse complement strand
TTTATTATTAATTGAGGATGTGGGAGTCCAACCCCTCCGATGATTGCTTAAACGGTCATCTGCGCTTCCCTGGTCCTGCTGGTCGTGATGGACTTGGTTTTGCAACTGTCAAATACCATCAAGTTTATCACAACATTAATTCATCTCCTTCCTATTGTTACTCTCCAAACATATTTTTATCTTATTAACCCATTTTATTTAAATTATTAAATATTCACACTCATAAACATCCCCAATTTCTTATAAAATAATATACAAATATGATAAGATGTAAGGGAAGAAACACATACTGTATCTGGGAGGTGGAGGAGCAGATGTTGCAGAAGCTGGAGGCACCACCACCATGACCAAAATGATGAGATGGAGGAGTATGGTGAGAAGGCCAATGAACATCTGACTCTTACCCATATCTTAATTTGCCTTGCAACACCAACTCAGCTGCCTCTTTATATACACACCACACACGCACTATTTTCCCAAAATTTTTGATGGTGTTTACTCATTCAGACTTGCTTAGTTTTACACATAATATCCGACAACTAATACCAAATTACTAATGCCCCACATGATGATTTCATTGAAGCTTCAACCCACTTTCCTCCTTACTTACCAGCCAATGAACATCTGACTCTTACCCATTTGATCAATTAAATTAAAAAACAATATTCAAATATACAATTTTATAATTAATTTTTCCATGAAAATTTGGAAGATCGGACAACTTAGTTAAGAGTGATCGGCTTTCTTGGTACTAATTTCCGGGTCCAATTTGAATTGTAGACCACGCCAAAGATTTTCTAAGATTTTATTGCTCAAAATTGGCGGCCAAGCATATAATGTGGCCCACATGGAAACTTTCCAAGAGTTTCGTCCCTCGCCATAACCATGTTAGTCTACGAAATGTGAGGTTTTTTTTCTCTCCTTTTTTATTCTATTCTTCTTTTATCATTTTTTTTCTTAAATCTAAAGGGTAAATATCACATAATATATCTGAACTTTGAGTGTTGTAACAGTAAGGTCCTTAAACTTCAAAATGTAACATAAAAATACATGAATTTTGAATTTTGTAACATAAAAATCTTTAGTGACTTTAATAGCCGGTTTTCCAGTAAAAAGATGACGTGGCTTGTCCAGTTGTTACCCACTCATCTTTTCTCTCTCTTCCTTCGTGCTACGTGTTTTCTCTTTTTTTTTCTTTTTTTCTTTCTTTTCTATTTTTTCTTCCTTTTTCTTTTTCTCTTTCTTCTTTTTTCTCTTCTATCTCTGCAACTTCAAAGTCCCAAAATTTGAAACCCATCTCTTTTCCATGCTTTCCTTGCAAAGTCTCAGTCTCAATGAACCTTGGTGGTTATATCACAATAAATGTACATGGCAAATCTGATCTGGGTTTTCCCAGTTAAGGCCAAATGAATCACACAATCGACATCTCTGGTCTGTTAATGCACTTCAAAAGATGATTATAAGAAACCCATTTGGTTATTGCAGCAAATGGTGGAGCAAGAGTGCCAGAGATGGGCAAGCAAAGGAGTAAACATAAGGTACCAAATTAGGGAAAACAGAGGAGGTTATAAAGCTAGAGCTTTGAAAGAAGGGCTTAAGAGAAGCTACGTTAAACACTGCGAGTATGTAGCAATTTTTGATGCTGATTTCCAGCCTGAACCTGATTATCTCAAACGTGCCATTCCTTTCTTGATGCACAATCCTGAGCTTGCCCTTATTCAAGCTCAGTGGAGATTTGGTAAGCTCATCAAAGTTTTCGAGACTTTCATGTAAAATCTACGGGTGTTTGTTTATTTAAATTTTTATCAAAAAAAAGAAAAAAGAAAAAAAAATCAATCTCTCTCAAAATCTGCATCAAGAAGAAACCAGTGATACTTCATTGAGACTTTGCAAGGAAAGCATAGAGAAGAGATGGGTTTCAAATTTTGGGACTTTGAAGTTGATGAGATGGAAGAGAAAAAAAAAGAAAGAGAAAAAGGAAAAGGAAGAAAAAAGAGAAAAGTAAGAAAAAAGAGTAAAAAGAGAAAATACGTGGCACGAAGGAAGAGAGAGAAAAGATGAGTGGGTGACAACTGGACAAGCCACGTCATTCTTTTACTGGGAACCGGCTATTAAAGTCACCGAGGATTTTTATGTTACAAAATTCAAAGTTCATGTATTTTTATGTTACATTTTGAAGTTTAAGGACTTTACTGTTACAACACTCAAAGTTCAGGTATATTATGTGATATTTACCCCTTCAAAAACTAATTGGTTAATGAGCCAATCCATGAGAGCACATTTGGTACTTCTAAGCTTTTATCAATTTGCATGAGACTCTCTGTTAATTGATAAATATTTTATAAAAAAAATTCATATGCTGACCATATATATATTGATAGATAGATAATTCATATAATGAGAAATTTAAAGGGCAAAAGGAGCACAAAGCAATGAATTAATACATAGGGTACCCCTTGCAACGCACCTACAAGCCGCCAAGAGTTCCCACTTAATCAACCTGTTTTAGCTCCAAAGTAGTCATCACTCACCAACTACAAGAATCATCAATAACAATTCCTTGATTACTGGATCTTCCACTTAAATCAACCTGTTCCCTAAGATTCCCACACAAACCCAACAAGATAAAAAGTGAAAATGGATCAAATTTCTCCATGTCTTATATGCAAAATGCAGTGTCAGGCCTTCCCAACACGGTATATAAATAAGCACATAAAGAACTGCAGAAACAGGTATGTTGGAGGGAGACTACTTAGTTTGCAATATGTTTGTTCAAATATATTGGAGAATGAGACACTCTAACCTTCCACAATCACATCATGAATTGATAGCGCTTTCATTGTGGATGTGATTAAGCTATGAATTCTTATAATAAATTTGCATTTTTCCAAGCAATGTTCTTTCTTGCTTGGCATGTAAATCGCAGTTGCTGCTTTTAATATTAAATCTTTCTATTCAATAATATCTCATGATGGTATGTCTTCTCCCATATTATATTTTTTCTTCTTAACATCCTAAATGAATCATTCCCATATTATATGTAAATCGCAGTTGCTGCTTTTATTATTATTAAAGAAATTATTAGTTTTATAATATATTTTATATTTATTTATTAATATAATGGTTAAAACTCGATTCAACCCCAACTAAACCTTAAATCCCTTCACCGGTTCATTGACTGGGCTGCTATTTTACATTGTGTGTTAATCCTACATCACGAATCTCTTTTGCTAAGCCTTTTTATGTCACTTTCAGAGTAATGTTTATTGCTACATTACCAACTGTTCAATCTCATGGCATCCTTAAGATTATACATGCCAATCCTCTAGTTTGGATAATTACACAAACGCCCCTCTAATAGATATCCTGATATGCAACTTAGTTTTTTTGGTCAATAGTATTAGTTTTTATCGTTTTATATTAGCACCACATTGTACATATCTTAGCATTTCAATGCCTTTTTATTGAAAGACAACATTCACTTAGGTCGGTGTTTTCTCAGATTATTCAAGAAGCAGATTGTGTGATTTAGAGAATCCACAGGCTATTCAATGTAAATTACCCTACTTTAGATGCAAAACTCAATAAGCAACTTTCCAGATGAAAACAATGATAATTGATATTCCATTTCAAAGAACAAGCCAAGAAATAAACTACTGTACAACTTTCAACACATATGCCACTGAGAGGATAATATGAAAAATGGAATGGGCATACACATCAACTTCTCCAGATAATAATCAAGGAAATAAGGTCTTGCATTTCAAATCAAGGACATATTATCATGCACATCACAGCATTTCGATAAAAATGGCAAACTCAACCATTTGAAATGAGAGACAATGACTCAACTAAAAACTAAAAAAAAATTTCCTCAATGTTCAGGTCATAACTCCAGTGTCTGGTTGAGTTAAACAAATGCACAGAAGTCGTAACAAATAAGCTGAACCAGAGATATTTTTTTTCTATCTTGAAGCATGCATTTGCCTGGAAAATCAAATCCATTTATGTTCAATAAAATGGAAAAAAGAAAACTAGAAGTCGTTGTTTAAAACCCCTAGACAGCCACTTTCCCACATGTATTTTATAAGAATGCATAGCTATTGGGGTTGAGGCTGAGGCTGAGGTGTTGAGCATATTAAGAATCCGAGCTTGCAAAAATTTGGGAAGCTTGTAAATTCCTAAAAGTGAGTATACTAGAATTGAGCATCTAACTAAGATACACAACCATGGTTAACTCTCATAAAAGCTGATACCACTAGTATTATTTCACAAAGAAAACCAATATTTTGCAAAACAAAGAGTTTATGTTCTTTCTAAATTTGCTTTCAAACTTTACCTGGAAAGTTAACAACTTAACGATAAACAATTATCAGTAATGCAATTTGCTAACGTTATATCAGGGCTTCCATGAAAATTTCATTCCTTTTCTCATCACTGATTTTCTGATGCAAGAAATATCGATGTGAGAATTATCCCTCTACGAAACAACAAGAATAAGATTCAGCAGGAGGAGGGGAAAACATTTACCTGACACAATACGACCTGAAAAATATAAGCAGGAATAAAACGGTTACTCTGGTGCAGTTCGGGCAACTCTGTACCTTAACTTCCTATTATGAGTTTCCTGCCAAAAGTTCAAAAGCAGCATCAAATTTCATATACATATCCCCTTTTTCCTTGAATATAGATGAAGCAGCACTAGTTGCCAAATTTTGCAACGTTCTATCTAGCATCCGGGAAAAAAGCACTATGAGAATGAAAAAAAGCAACCTATGCTACTTCAAATCCGATGCTATTATTGAGTTATTGATAAATATCCATAAAAAAAAACAACTATAAGAACAAATTTGAAGAATAGGATCATCATTTAAGTCATTTAAGACTAATCAACAAATTATGCCAAAAACCAACATAAGATAGTTTAAATTAGCAGCTGAATATGCTCCCTAAAGTAAACCTGTCTAATTCTCAAACATCCTTTCTAATCTTATTGAATTTTGCTCCTTCGTTTTCTGTCTTCTGTCTTCTTTCTTTTCTTTGTTTTTTTTTTCCCCACAATCATTAAATGCAAAGGCTGAATATGAGCAGAAAGTAATCATATTATATGCTCACCTGCTCAAGAACGTTAGCATTGCTCTTCTCCACTTGCCTGGCCAAACTGCTAATTTTCGCCAACATGTTCTCATACAAATTCTCCAATCCTGCAGTATAATTCGAAGCCTCCGATCCCATCAACTGGCTCAAATTTGTAACCGGAAAATTCTCTGCACACATATCCAGCTCCCTCTGGTCCTTGTATACCTGCTTCATTTCACCCAAACTCTCCTCATTTCTATCCTCATTCATAGCCGATATGGAACTTAACCCACAATTCAACATGGGGAAGGGCGAATTAGGGCTGAATGATCCATAATGCCCCCGGAATGCAGGTCCTATGTTCACAATATCAATCGATTTAGGTTCAAACGACTGTGTCGATGGACGGAACTGGTAAGCGCGGTACTCGTGCGTATGAATTAACTGGTCTTGTAAAGGAGTAGAGAATAACAGAAAAATGCAAGGAGCAATCTTTATTGGATTTTGGGAGTTTTTGATGGGGAAAGAGAGCTGAGAGTTGGTGGAGAGAGAACGAGAGACTGAAAATTCGCGCATTGAAGGGCGAAGAGTGGTTTTGCGGCGGGCGGAGAGCCAGCCAATGAACTGGTGATGAGTTTGGGAGGAGAGGAATCGGTGTAGGGAAGGAGAGTCGACTCGGCCGAGTGAATCATAGAAGGAGAGAGGGGAGCTGGGGCAAAGGAAGGAAGTGACAGTGGCCACGAGTTGAGGGGGATCGGAATCGGAGTGGGTTTGTGGAGAGTCGTCGGAGAGAGTGGAAGGAGTTATGTGTGTGACGTGGCCAAATAGGACGCCGTCCACGTCACCGAGAGAGGAGGAGAAGCGCTGAATCATGTAGGCTAATGTGGGACCCGATATTGCCACCTTCTGTAAAGGAAGATCCTCCATGGCACCACCAAACCGCGCACACAGAGAGAGAGAGAGAGAGAGAGAGAGAGAGAGAGAGACAGACAGACAGAGAGCCTGGGAAAGATAACTACGAGAAGAAAGTGGAGAGATCGATTGAGTCTGCTTTTGCTGGTGCCGAAACGGCGGCGTTTCAACTTTGGTTCTCTGTTATTTTAGGAAGAAGAGCAAAATTCAAGGCTTGGGCCTGGTTCAAGAACAGGAGTGAGAATGTGTAATTAATTTGCTTAACAGCCTTAACTAGCAGTACAAAATATATATATATATATATATATAATTAGCAAAATTTACAGTCTTGAAAACGATTTCGAGACACTAAACTCCATTAATAGTAAAACCTATAATGGTGGATTGAATACGAGAGGTAATTAAATTATTGTCATTCAATTTCTTGGCTTACAAAAATTTTAGTTTTTCAATGATCTATTGTTAGAGCTGTGTGTTACAGTTGAAAGAACTGAACAAATCCCTAGAAAGTTTTTCAGGTGAGGTATTTTAATCTCACCAACTTTATGTCATGCATGAAAGAACAAATAAACGAATTCTTAGCTCAATAGGCAATTGCATAAGGCTAAGCCAGAATGGTCATATCATCTCTTTTATATGTTTCTTTCACATCATCAGTTTGATCTGAACATGAGGGTAATTGAACACCTAACTCTTCTTGGGTCCTAATAAGAGAGATGGAAGCTGCTGAGAATGGTTGTTTTGAGCCTAAGGTTCTTTAGAAGTTTTAGCCATTTCTGAGACTCTTGCTACGCTATTCAAGTAAAATAATATAATACTGAAATGCAATTTTATAGTATGTAATATCTTGAACTCTTTTACAGAACATGAATGAGTAGAAAGAATACATTATTGTTCCAGACAAAAAGAATACCAACAGTAACTTATATTTACATGCACTAACAAAATAATATGAATTAAAGAATGTGAACTCCCCTATAAATTCTGTAAACTAGACAATTTCGTTGTAATAACCCTTTATTCCTGCACTCCCAAAATTATGATACTAATATAATAGAACTCTATTCTGTTGGTGGAGCTTTGGCTCCATCATCAACAGAACTGGCAGCAAGATCTGGTTTGATTTCCTCTAGTTGCTGAATAACTTGTTCAACTTCAGGACGAGCTGCTGGTGAGGGATCCACGCAATGAAGAGCTAATTTCAATGTGTTAAGCAACTCATCACCTGTGGCGGGTGCATCCCTCATAAGCTCCAAATCAAAGACTTCATTAGTCCATTCCTCCTTCACTATGGATGCCACCCACTGCGGCAAATCCATACCATTTGTTGGCTCACCAGGTGATTTTCCTGTCAATAGCTCCAAAATGATCACCCCAAGGCTGTACACATCAGTCTTTGTGTTAGCATTCTTTAGCTTTGACAGTTCTGGTGCACGATAGCCAAGTGATCCAGCAGTAGCAATCACATTGGTATTTGCAGCAGTAGTCATGAGCCTGGAGAGGCCATAGTCTGCAATGTGAGCGTTGGTTTGCTCATCAAGTAGTATGTTGCTTGATGTCAGATTACCATGGATTATGTTTTCCTGGGTGTGTAGGTAGTTCAGTCCACGAGCAACACCAATGGCTATAGTCATCCTTGTTGGCCAACTGATGGTGGTCTCTGGCCCCCGAGCTGCATTTCAATATAAAATTTACATGTACCAAGTAGTTGATTTTGTGGTTAGCATGGTAATGCATTATTCTGCAACTAATATGGACAGAGAAAAATTATTTGCTCTTTCTTTGCAAACTAAGCAAGTTCCATTCATGAATCTTAAATTCACCATATTCACAATAAAGTGTCTCATAATAGCTTATTACCACATAATCTGTACTTGGATGCACAGAAATCGATAGATTTCAGAGTTTCCTTCTTTCTTCTAAATATTATTCTCACCATTATTTTAACAAACCATTTCCAAGATCCTGAAGAATATGTAGAGTGCAGATAATTTTAAGAATTGGTTGAATGTACTTACCATGGAGGAAAGATGCAAGACTCCCTTTAGGCATGTAGTCAAAAACTAGAAGCTTCTCTCCTTTGGGTCCCAAGTAATAAGCCCTTAGTGCTAAGAGATTTGCATGACGAATCTTTCCAAGTGCAGCAGCCTCAGTTTCAAATTCCCGCTGCCCTTTTGTAGTCTTCTCTCTCAATCTTTTCACGGCAACTTGACTGCCATCCTCCAGTGTTGCCTTGTATGCTGTTCCATAAGTGCTTTTTCCCATTATCTCCGCAGTTGCACACAACAAATCATCAGCTGTAAACACAAATGGCCCATCAAAGTGGACTAACTTCCCACCCATTTCGCTGCCTGATTCAACTTCTGTGCCCACTGCTGCTCCTGTCTTCTCAGTTTTCCCCACAACTGCCCATGTAGCAGTTTTACCATTCTTTTGTTTAATATTAGCCCTTTTCCTCATCAAACAACATATCAGAATGAAGCAGAGTACAAGTAAAACTGCCAAGAGGGCGCCAACCACTATGAGGATAATATCCCTGGTGCTCAGTTTTCGGTGGTGATGAGTTTTTGGCTTCCCTGTTGTTGGGGATGGAAGGATGACGGGTGGTGGTGAAGGACATGGAGTTGTAGTGCTGTAGCCACAAAGCTGAATATTCCCCACAAATGAGCTTGAATTGAAAGTTTTTAAGAGCGGAGAGGGGACTACACCAGAGAGATTGTTGTAGGAGACATTGAAAGAAGTGAGGTTGAATAGGCTAGCAAGTGAATCTGGAATTTCTCCAGTAAAATTATTTTGGGATAAATCTAGTTGATTGATACTAGAGAGATTCCCAATACTTGGTGGGATATGGCCTATGAATTGATTATTTTTCAGGTTGAGCACTGAGAGGTTCTTTAATCTGTCTACAACTTCTAGGATCTGGTTGTCAAGGCGGTTGCTTTCTAGATTCAATGAGACTAGAGAGGAAAGGTTTGAAAAGCTAGGTGGAATGCTTCCATTGATAGCATTATTTGAAAAATCAAGCTTTTGTAGCCCTGATAGGCTCCCTAGTTCCTTAGGTATGTTCCCAGAAATCTGATTATGACTCAGAGAAATCTCTTGAAGCGAAGGCAAATTGCCAAGGGTCACTGGAATCTTTCCAGATATGAGATTATGATCAAGAGTCAAGTACTGAAGGTGGTAAGATTTGTTCCCTGTTTCCTCCCAGGAATCTGGGATGAAACCAGAGAGATTGTTGTGTTGCAGAGCAAGGATAGTGAGAGCAGTAGATCGAGTGAGACTAGATGGAATAGGACCCGTGAAGGAATTAAAGCTCAAATTAAGCCTATATAACCTTGTAGAATTAGCAAGACTAGATGGAATTACACCAGTAAGTAAATTGTTACTTAAATCAAGAGTCTGAAGCATGGAAGAGTTACCAATTGAAGGAGGGATGGAACCTGAAAGGCGGTTGTTGAAGAGATAAACCCCTCTAAGATTGTGGAGGAACCCAAGAGACCAAGGGACAGTACCTCCAAGAACATTGTCGTGCATGCTAATCTTTCGAAGCGCATGAAGCTGGCCAATCTTCTCAGAGATTTTGCCACCAAGACCCCTCCAAGGAAGCTGGATAGCAATAACTTGTCCATTAACACATTTAATTCCTGCCCACCCGCCAGAGCAAACTCCATATCCACTATCATTCCAGCTGCGTAAAAACCCTTTAAAGTCGATTAAATCATTCTTTATAGCACGAAGAGCTTGATAATCAGCTCGGGTTACAACTACCCCATCCCATTTCTGGCATGAAGCAAACTGGAAGGCAAAAGCTAGCAGAAACAAGAAAAGATAGGTATAAAGCAAGTTCTTGTGCAGGAAACGAAAGATATTTTCCATCAACAAGAAAAAGGAGAAGAAGAAAAAGAGAAGAAATGGGTTCAAGCAATGGTTTTCCCCCTTGTGTTGAACTGGGAAAAGGAGGAGGAAATAATTGAGCAAGTGTGAGAGATGAAATTGAAAGAGCATGCAAAGAGTTTTTAGAGAAGATGGAGAGGAGAGTTGTCGTTTTAGTTTGATGGTAACGGCTAGTTTTTGCTTGCATACAAAATGTTTCTGAACGGTTATCTACTGAACCAGGTCTTACCTTCTACAACGGCCATATTGTTTGGTGGTCCAATTACCGGTATGCTAGGTCTGTCATAATTACGATCTTGTCCCTGCCACGTGGCAATGCCTCATGGTTTTCTTAATTAATTATTTTATTTCTTTGCTTAGCTGAGCATTTAGATTAACTTATAAAAAATTTAAGTAATTTTCATAAGGGGATATAAATTATATTCAATTAAAAAATATTTTCAGATGGGTGATAGGCAAAAAAAATAACTTATAAATAAATTTATTATTGAGTTACTAAAAATGATATATATATATATATATATATATATATTAAATGAGATATATGGTATAATTTTAAAATTAAATAAATGAAATATGGTGAAAATATTTAATCAAACTAATTTACAAAGCATAAACATTAAAAGGAAAAACTGGGCTCTCAATTAACTTATAAGCCTAGTTCATAGGTTAAATAATAATAATAATAATAAAATTTAATTTTTTAAAACATATATACTTGTTTGATAAATTATAAAGTAAGAAACGTTTTTAGTAAAATTCTAAATTTTTAAAGACTAAAATATATATATTAAAAAATATATCCAATTTAAATGTGAATTTCAATATTATTAATGATGGTAAATCGGTAATCTTCAATATGAATTTGAGATTGCTAATGTAGCATTCCACTCAGCAATTAGTTAATGATCCTTAAGATAATAATTATCATCCTTTCATTTTTTTATTTTGAAATTTAACATAATTCAAAGATTTGCAGTTGACCAATTTAACCTAAATTCGTTAAAATTAAAAGAAAAAGTTAATATTTACTATTTAATAAAATAATATAAATTTAAAATCAATATAATTATATTTATTTTTATATATCGAAATAATCTTATATAGTTTGCACTTTGCATGCATATTTAATTGGAAGCTAATCAATATCATGAATGAATTTAAAGTTCAGCATATCTTATTAATAAGCTAAATATATATACATATATATATATATATATATATATATATATATAATCCTCCAGTTTAATTTTAACAGTTGACTGCAATTAAAAGTTCAGCTCAAATTTATTAAAAAAATATAATTACAAATTAGTGCAAATAATTTACTTCTTTTTACTGGGTTCCTATGCTTCATGGTTGGCCTGTATATTTAAATGGATTACCCACTCACATAACATAAAAAAAAAAAAAACATAATGAAATTAGATAAATATTGCAATCATAAATCATAAGTTTATGGTCTAATTTATAAATTGTATAATAAATTCATTTAATATGTTTATATATTATTTTAATGTTAAAGTATTTTTTATTAAATTTATATTTTATAAATTTATTCTATTTATTTCAAAATTATATAAGAATGATAACAAATATATTTATAAAATATAATTATTTATAATTTGAATTTAAATTTTTTAAATAAATATGTTATAAAATAATAAATATTTGATAAATAGTAAGTAATCTTATGATTTTTAATTTTTAATATATAATTTATAACCATAACTTACATATTTCTCACTCTCTTTTATATATATATAATTTTCTAATTAATTTCATATTTAATATACTATTTATATTTTATAAAAAAATTATTCATATAATTTAAACATAAAAATTCTCTATATAATTTAAATTATTTTATTTTCATCATATATATAAGCATAATACCAAAATTATACAGTTTTACCGAAATTTCTAATAACTGAATTTTTTGGTTTAAAAGAATTAATTTAATGAATATAATAATTGAGTTTTGAATTGAGCTTAAACTTAAGCTCAAATCTATATAATTTTCTATGAGTCAAATTTGAGTTTTTCTAAAATTTGACCTGGCAAAAGCTGGATGCATTATTACCCCTACAATTGGTAAATCCAAATGAAAATAGGGCTCAACACATTAACGCTATGCCTTTGTGCCGTCTTTAAAGTATTATGACAGTGTTAGAAAAAGATAGTGCTAAACCAATAGGGCGCATAATTTCCCTGTCACAGGAAAATATGCTTCCAGTTCAGGAAAATGAATTCCTATTGACAATGGAAACTTTCCCGACTGAATTTCTATAGTTATATAGCCAATGATAGAAATAATTTATTTTCTTTGAACTCACTCTGTCCTCCTAAAACTGCTAAAGGGGTCTGGAAAATGTCAAGGAATTTCCTAAGAACCCTAGCCAGTTGACATCTTATGCATGCTAATTCTCACCTACCAGCACAACAGTTCCTCAAAATGCATAGCTTGAGAATAGAGTGGGTTCACACAAAAATCTATATCATAATTTTACAAGTACCATAACAGCATTGTCTATTTGCCCAGTGAAAATAAAGGTTTTTTCTTTTTCTCCAGAAGAAGCATAGAGTTGAACCATCTAGTATTCCACATATTAGATGTCTAAGGAGAAAGTACATACTACAGAGACAATATAATATACTACATAGCCAAGTTTATGATACCAAATCACCATGGAGATTTTGCCGTCCAATGAATGAAATCGATCTTGCGTCCAACCAAGAAGAGATGCTGGTCTTAGAAGGTGGAACCATTCCATCCAAAGTTGGAACCCTGATAATAATATTGATAAAAAAAATTTACCCAATAACAAGCAAGCAATATAAATGGCTGTAGATACGAACATTATTGGACAGAAAACAAAATTTGGATCCTAAAGAGAAGTTAATAACTACACAGTTTGAAAACAGTAAAGATTTATTTACATGATCTAGTGCTGGTGTAAAGCATGCAAACACTGTGCATATTCTTGGCTCTGATGGGCCTAAACAAACAGGAAGAATGCAATGAGACGAAATGTGTGTGACAATGACCCATCTTGTTGATAATTACAGGTTGAGATGGCTTGCCTTGGTGTCATAAAATTTGAGGAAGAATCGGGACTTGGGCACTGACAACTTTGTTTCAAGGATTGTTGCAATTGCAGCACTCAGTTTCTTGTTCACATCAGGGCTAAGGCCACCAATGGACACCAACTCACCATAAGCTGCCGGCTGCTCCGTTCCACCAAATGCTATGGGCACTGATCCCTTCAACACAATCATCACATACTGCATAAAGACAAAAATGTCACGAACATAATATGTTTAAAAGCCTACATGACGATTTAAGCACTGAAATAAAATATAAAGCAAATACCACCTCCTTTTAACTTGTAAAAAACAAAAACAAGGATGGAGAAAAAGTGAGAGAAAGAGACGGAGAGTTACAATCATGAAACCAACATCACCATCCTTTCTCATATAGCAATTGTAAGTTTTAATGCTAAAAGGGTCAAGTTGGGGACTTATGAAGTGGGATACAATGAATAAATGATAAACTTCTGTATCCTATAAAACTATGCAACAGAAGATTTTCTGTAACCATGATTCACACTCCAATTTTCATGCAAAACAAGCCCCAAAAATAATGACTATACCAATGCTAAAGATGCAACAATTTAATTACTTAATTCCACTTATCAAAATATTCTGCAGCTTTGACCTCTGGAGTTTCAGCCATAACCGCTTAAAAGAAAACCTCCAGAAGGTGGAGAGCTACAGATATAATCCTCAAACTTACTTCCCTTTTATTTGATCTATTTTAACGAGAGAAAGTCATACCATTTCAGACTGGAGATTACAACCTATCTTGAGCTAACAAAGATGCAAACTGAGCAGGTGGGTTAGATAACCAACCAACAGCAAGATTGCCAGCACTAACATTCTGAGCAAGTCAGTGAAACATTACTTACTGATCTAACCAAGTCCTGAAAACTTTATTTAAAGAAAAAATAAAAATCGCGTGAGTCCTCATACTTCCTTAAACATCTCCAGAAAGTCCTTCATTAGAAGATTGTACTACGTGGAAATTAGAATTTGATTATATGGAGTACACTAAGACAACTTTGTACTCCATATTAAATAAAATATTGCACAATGGCATTGGATTATATTTATAGCACACCAAACCTGCCAAAACACATTATGAGCAATTAATTAGCATTTCTTATTGCCTAATTTTTCCTCCTTTGTTGTAAATTTTCATTTTTTTTTAACATATCCTATTAAATGTATTTGGACAACCCAACTAAAAAATCAAAATGATTAATATAGGATATTTTAGTATGGGAAATCTACTGGCCAAAGGAAAAGGATATTTGTAAACTTGATTAAAAAATTGAATAGATTTTGACCACATCCTACCTATACACGAAGGTGAGCCAAATTTGAGGATTTCAACTAGAAGTTTGAATAAACCCACTGGACAAGCCACAGGAAATGAAAGGAGAAACAAATCATCGAAGCTACAATTTATCCAAGTTAACAATAACATAAATTACTTCAAGTCAAAAGGATTCTACCAAATGATTTTAACATCAGAACATAAACTTCAAATTCTTAGGCCTCACCAAGAAATCCTGACTAATATAAAATAATAAAATTTGAGACACAATACAATAACTAAGCGTTAATCCCAAACTAGTTGGGATTATATGGACCTTTTTTTTCATCATTCAGCGCTATTTGAGATCAATTCCACATTAATATTTAAAAATATATAAAAAAATTGATACTACTTCCTTTTCTGTCTCATTTTAGGTCTCTTTTAGCCCCCTTGCTATTTCCACCATCACTTTATCACATTTTTGTACTGAACCATTTAATTCTCTATGTTGGATATAACCAAGCCATATTAATCAATACTCTCTCATTGCACTTTCTACCATGAGAAAATTACTAGTTTTCCAGTGTCTGGAGCACTGATTGAACGCAATAGACCTATATGGATAATAGCTACAACACTCGTATCATATAATCAGACAACGAACGAACATGGCCTAGACCGTCTATCAGACAAAACATTATAGCATGGTGCAAAACATTTCACATGTTAAGATATCTACAAAACTAAGTAAGCAGGCGAGAATATTTGATAATGTAAATCTCAAGCTATCTATTTCCATGTTCAAACAGCACCTGTTACAAAATCAACAAGTAGATATGTTCTAACAGGGAAGAGAAGGAAACAGCAAGACTTCATAGTAACAAATTAGCATCCACATTCCTAATCAATCATTACACAACTACTTAAACAACAAAGGTCCGAAGGTATTATCAGAAGTTAAAAATTATACATTTAAACAAACAAATTGATTGACGATAAATAATCTATCAGAAATCTTACTAATCAAAAGTCAGAGCTCACAGAGAGGGGAAAAAAAATCTCGCGAACCTTTTCGCATTAGGGATTTAAATTAGCAACAAGAAAATGCTAATAAAAACTGATAAAATTTCCCTCGAACTAAAACAATTAACTATAAGACGCATAGAAAGCACAAGGGGATCTTACGGCCTCGGGCTTGCCGATGAGCTTGGCCACGGTGGAGGTGGCTTCAGAGAGGATGGAGGAGGTGTCAACACCGTCCAGGCTGACGTTGGTCGAAAGGTTGAGGCAAGGCATCTTCTCGTTTTCGCTCGAGTATCACTCTCTCAGCAACCGTATATTAGTACCAATGAGAGCATCTAGAATCCACTCACTTGTATATATAGACAAGGCTGAAACGCTGATGTGGAAAATGCTTTTTTGTAGCTTCCTGGTCCGAATATGCTGGGCCCATGGCCTATTTTGCAAAATTGAAAAATTAGGATTTCAACCAACCAGATATTCTGTTAATTAAAAATTAAAGACAATTTTGTTATTTAATTTATTAAATAGTCATTATATTTTTAAATTATTAAATATTCAGTCTATTTTATTAATTTTAAAAATTAAATATTGATAATTTTAAAATTAAAAAAAGTAAATAATTACGATTTTTAAATTATAATTTATAACTAAACAGTTTGATTTTAAAATTTAATTATTTTATATTTTATTAATAATTTAAATAGGTAATTTTTCAAAATTAAAATTAAAATTCACTAATTTTGGTTTAACTCAACTTTATATTGGATGATATAAAAGTTGTTCTTCATTAAAATATTATAAGAAATATAAATTATTTGTTTATAATTATTATTAAAACATATTTTCATCAAAATAAAAAATTATATACAGAAAATTTAATTTTAATATCTACTAATAAATACAGCGCACTCTTAAAAATATGTAAAAATGGTCTCTTTTTTTTTTTTTTTTTTTTTTTTTTTTTTTTTTTTTTTTACTGAAAGAAAAGATGAGAATTTCATTAAAACCCAGAATGGGCTAGAACTGGAAACTACAATATAAAAGATTAGATGATGAGAGAGTCACCTTCATCCCTGCAAGCTAAACTTTCTATAGTATTGGCAATGATTTTAACCCATTACTTGTGTTTGTGAGGTCGGATACGTATAAAGAAGGTGTTATGAGTTCTCCTTCTATCACATTTCATCATTATTTGCTTCATTCGTGGATAAAGAAGTCTCTCTTTTTATCCGTTGGTATAAAGCCAAAAAAAAATCATGAACAAATACAATAAATCCAATCAATTTAATACATCAGCTCTTTTGAACCCAACATGCCTACAGCACAACAAAGCCAGCAATACTCATCAGAGTCAAGTTTATATATCCAAATTAAAGATCATAAACATGATCAAACAGTACATGCATTTGATATCTGGTTATTACCATTTTACAATCTTTATAGAAGTCCAAATCTCATCTGATAATCGTATACAAATGCGCGCAGAAAATAACAAAAGCATTAATCGTGATGAAGTTTAAAACAAATAAAGAGAGATATTGGAAACGAAACCCATAATCATAATTTGGACGATGAGTTAAGCCCAGCTGCAGTGGTGTCAAAAACTTTAAGAAAGAAACGTGTTCTGGGGATAGATAACTTGTTCTCAAGAATAGAGCCTAAAGTAGCAATCAGATTTCTCTTGACCTCTTTGTTAATCCCACCCATCGACACTATCTCAGCATATGCAGCTGGTTCTTTGTTCCCATTAAAACATATGTCCAGAGATCCCTTCAATATCACCATCACAAACTGCACATCAAATTAAGCAGCTTGATTACGTTTGAGTTTTGATATTATTCATGGCCACACTGTCTGGATCAGGGACCAATCGACATATCATCTTCTTACTTGGATGGCTCAACCATTATGAGCCATTTATATATGAAGGTCCCATCATAGTAGGGAGAGTCGTCTGGTCCGAACACTTGTCCATTATATATCCTTTTACTGTTTACATGAAGAAAAATGATTTATTTTTTTCAAAAAAGTTTTAATAATCTTATTAAAAATTTTTATATATAAATTGATTAATATTAAATAATAAAAAATAAATAATTCTCTTTAAAAATATTTTCCGTCAAATAAAATTTTCATATATAAATTATTTTCTACCAAAAAAATGGACTCTTAATATCAGTCCATTTTAGACTGACTTTAAAGAAGATTTGTCAATAATGAAAAACTAATAAACCTACACAAGCAAATATAAAATTAGGGTTTGAACTTGGCATATGTATATAATGGTGTATACTAATGAATGATGTGTGGTCTATGGTGGAAAAGGTCTTGCTATAGAGTTTCTTCTTTAATTCCATGAAAAGGGTTTATGAAATTAAGGTTGTGGGACCTCTTTAGATACCAGATATCATCTAATCAAGATGCTCCACTGTATAAAGGGTGGCTAGCTAGCTATATGTCATTAAAGATAAAGCCATTTATATCAATTAAAAGGTCCTGCCACTATCAACCCTTATCTTCAAAAAAACACAACTTTTTGTTGCTGCTGGCTGTTGCTTTTTTTATTTTGTCGGAAATACAAGGATAAGACTGAAGTATTCAATTTGACATTAAACCTACTAATTGCGTGCTTCATAATCTTCTAAAGAACAATCCAATTACTATGGAGTTCTGCTCGGATAATATTATCCCAAGATCTTTGATCTTTACTTAACGAATAATAGATTAAGAAGCTAAGAAAGAGAGTTGAGAGTTTACGTGTTGGGGTTTTCCGATGATGGTAGCGACAGCTTTAGTTGCCTCAGAGAATATGGGATCGGTATCAAAACCGGCGAGGTTAACGTTGGTAGAGATGTACAGGCAAGGCATCTTAGCTTATTGATTTGCTCCTACGTTCTTCTTCTTCCTTAGCTTGTCGTTACAGAGAGAGTGACAGTAGAAAACGAATTATAGCTGCAAGGCCAAGGGTGTTGGGGTTAGTTTGGTTTCTATAGTTAGAGGGGAGAATATTATTCTTGGATTTACACTCTGTTTGGTGTTATATAGGAGGGAGGAAAGGCAACGAGGGAAAATGATTAAAATTTTCTTTGTTATTTTCTTTTCTTTGTTTGGGTTGAAGGAAAATAAATTTATGAGTTTACAATTATATTATCCATATTTGTAAATAAAATTCAAAATATAAAAAGAGTACGTATTAGAGAAAATTCTCATTTTTACCTCTGAATCCTGGAGAAATACTTAAATTATTTAAAACATTTTAATTTAATTTAGTATTCTATTTTATAATAATATTTTAAATATTTGAAAAATTATTTACAATTTTAATTTAAAAAAAAAAAGATCAACCCAATTCCAACAACACAAACCCCTGAAAAACAAAATTTCCTTAAATGAAAATATCAAATCATTTAAAATCAAATAATACTGAGTAAGATATCTATAAAAATATAGATATTTATTATTATTATTTACTTTAAATGAAATTTAATAATATATTTTTGAATAATTTAATTTTTAATTATTTTATATATAATTTTTAAGTTAATTTATTTTAAATAATTTTTTATAAAATTTAAATAAATAAATTTAAATATATAATATTCCAATTTTAAATTCAAATCCGTGAAATTCATCTACAAAAATCATACATAGATAGATCCACACTCACTCAAACCGTACAAACCCAGATCCATACAAACCGGAACAGTCCCAAACAGATCAAGACCCAAACCGTAATAACGAAATAAATCCACAGATATATAAACCCAGAACATCAAAAATACAAATCAAATCCACAAATAGACCTAAGAGCTTCAACATCGAAAGAAGAACAAAGGCGCTGTGATGAGCACCGACGAAGAAGAAGGAAAACCCAGCGTTGCCGAAATATCTGGCCTTGTTCGAGGCCGTTTCCAGCTGTGACAAGGCTGGCGATTTGCAGGTACCAATCCTATTAGACCTTACTTAATGGATATATAATTGAGTTCTGCTTAAAATTAATAACCCTATCAGGTTTGGATTTTATTTGTTGAGTGTTTATTATTAAATCTATTTATTTAAATTTGTCTCGAGTTTCATAAACAAAAGGAAACGATTCTTTTCTTCTAATAATATCGTTGACTATTCCCTTCTCTTTTTCTGTTTTTTTAATAATTTCAGTTTATTGATTTAAGGGCCGATTTGATTTAGTTTAAATTATAATTAAAGCCAACCTTCCAATATTCTATAATAAATTTTTTTATTTTTGATTTTGATTCAAATCGAGTTTGTTTAAATTTAATTTAATTTAATATAATTTTGAGTTAAACTTATGTATCCCAATCCGATTTTTAGGCATAATTGAACCTAATCGGGACCAACTCTTGAAGCTGGATGGGTACATGGTGCTTGGCCATAACTAGGAAAGGAAATGGTCGGACCACAAATCGATAAAATGGTAAGACGCTTGATTTACCACGAAAGGACCATCTCCATTATATGCCCCAATAAGTCTAATATCCAGTAATAATTGAATTATTTAGCTTTGTCTTTTAATTCAAGTCATGCCAAGATGAAAGATTCAAAAATTGAATAATGAAAAGCACGATAGAGAGATTGTAGAACATGTTTTGGTGCTTATTCATGAAGACAGTAGGCATAGCTCCTACAATTAAGAATACAAATTCCTGTAATCAAGCATTGACTGCAGCAAGAAACGCAATAAAATAATACATATTACAATTAAATATACTCCCAAATCTTAGGAGAAAAGATAGCATAAATCATGGCAAAAAGATAGTAGAAATCACAGCACTGACAGAATCTCCAATACTCTCCTGGAGCATGAATGCCAAGAATACCCAACTTGAATGTGTCAGCAAATTGATGGGTTGTGTGAATATAAGATGGTTGAATAAGTTTGGCTTGCACTTTTACACGTATGAGATGACAACCAATTTCAGGTCTCTTCCTTAGCAGCAAAATGAAATGCCCCTTGGTTATCACAATAAGATATCTAAGAGATAATTGAGTCATTAGATTTCACAAGTCTTGATTCCCATGGAACGATATTCAACTTCATTAGAAGAGCAAGAAATAGGAAGCAAATGCAATATCCACTGAAAGACCCACAAGAGATAGAACAACTAGCCCAATTAGAATCACAAAAATCGAAGAGAGCTTGTAGAGGAAAGAAAGATTCCTTGACCAAGTGCAAATTTAAATTATCTGAGAACTCTTGAAGTAGGTGCTCTCGAGGATTATATTCATAAACTGACTTAAAATTTACATAGATAATACAATATGAGAACAAATTGAGTCAAATACACGAGTTTGCCAACTAAATAATGATATTGGGATGGATCACCCAAGGGATTGCCTTCATTTGATAAAAGTCTCAGGTTCTGCTCCATTGGAATATGGGAGGTACGAGAACCAAGCATCCCTATGTTTACAAGAATTTCAACTGTAATGCCTAAACATACTTCGAATTTACCAAGTCTTTGATGTGAAAATTTAAATGAAGATATTGCTGGAGATTTGAGATAACAGATGGAGAAGTGCTTGTAATCACAATATTATCAATATATACTATAGTATTGTTTAAACGAACGGTATTTTTCCTTTATCTAGAGAATCCATATGGCAATTTCATATACACTTGTTCATATAAATCACATAACAGGAAAGCATTATTTACACCTAATTGATGAAATTATCAATTTTAAATAGCAACAATAGCTAGTAAGACCATATTGTGATTAAATTTGCCACTAGCGTATACCTTTTACACTAATCATCATATTTATATTTAAGTTTGTAAACCCATTTGCAGCCAGGTGTGTTTTTCTTGAAGGCTGCAATTTCAGCAATCAGCCTAATACCAACAAGAATCTTTAACTGCAATAAAGTGTTTGTGAGGGAGACAAATTTTTGTAAGTGAGAAAACGGGAGAGAGGAAAGCGAGTACTGTTCACATTACTTTTCAAGATGCAGTTGGTTGAAAGAATATGATATTTACAATATAGTCTTTAAGGTGGTTTTGGTTGTGTATGTTCTTGCGAAGAGACAATATCTTAATGAGGTGGGTGTTGGATTTTTGTTAGTAGACTTGTGAAAGTGTAAGTAGACTTGTGAAAGTGTAAGTAAACATATCTTTTATGATGATTTGACTGATTGATGTCTATATTTACTATAGGGTATATATTTTACTATATAGATAAAATTATAAATTATATGTCTTTATTTCATAAAATAGATTACATAACACTTGATCCATATAACTCATATTTCTCTCTATAAAAATTAATTTACATTTTATAAATTTTATTTAAAAATAATTCAAACCGTCTCAATCTAATTTAATAAATAGCATAGATAGCTTGTACTTATGGTAGATAACATATATTTATAGTGTGTAGATTATTTATGAGTCTCAACACTCCTTTTACGGAATTTCTATAAAAATAATTAATATTTCTATATTTTCTTTTGACTTCTCATTTTATTTAATTGTTTTTAATGATGTTTTATTTTATTTCTCATTCTATGTTTAAAGCTTTAGATAAGAAGATGTTTCATTTTGAAAGTTTTCTAATTATTTTCTTGTTAAGATTTTACACTTTTATTTGATTAATTATCTTGCTTTTGTATCCTCATAAAATTTGTATGTGCTACAAGCAATATATATATGCATATTGCCTATAAAGATATCTAATAAAAAAATATTAAGTTTAAACCCACCTAATACAAAGTAAATCTGAATTAAAAGAATATTTAATACTTTTATTTCTATATATTCGAATTCGTGTATTAATTAAATATCAAAATTATTTTCAACCCTAATTACGTGTAATTCTCCACCTTCTAAGTATATTCTCAAGCATCATGATAATGCTAAAAAAATTGGTGTTAAAACACGTTGGGTTTTAAACATATATACTGCCACATTCATATGTTTCACGTTTTTGTAGATAGCCTTGTCTTCCTCTTGCGGCAGATGGATATCAATCTCTATATATAGCCTTCTCTCCATTGCAGGGCTTGAATTTAGAGGATCTTCATCATTTTTGTCTCAATAATAACAATGAGAGATAAAAGGAAAAAAAAAAAGTAAGAATGTCATAAAAACTATCGATCATTTATGTTTATATGATATTTAGTTATATAGTATATATATTGAATAAATGAGTTTTAGTTCATTGATATTAAAATGGTTTTCATGACCTTAAAATCTCCAGTTTAACCTTTTAATTAAAGCTATGGAAGACATGCAATATAATATGTTTGTATACATTATCATCAACTTGAAATTAACCTGTTTGAAGGAGAATACATGAGAGTCATATTCTGCGACCAATAAGCATGCACATGATTATCTACTTCAACGAGGTCAAGGTTGATGCTGTGTTCTTCAATCCGGCTGTCGGACAACTTTATTATGCATGGGAGGTCTTGTTTGGGAAGAAGAGAAAGGCGTAGCATGAGAAACAAGAGACGGTCAGAACCAAGGACAAACTGCCCCGCAAAGCTTAGAAGGATTTTGTAATGCCAAACAAAATCTCTGGGATTTGCGGGCAATTCATCCTTGGTGCCCACACCAGATTCTGAATCCTCATGCTGTGCCACTCTTCCATCATTCCATGCCATTTCTAGGTCTTGAATTCTTTGTATTTATAGCCTCTCAAGGAATAAAGATGTATCTAGAAGGTTCATTAATTAAGCTGGATGGTGATAATGGAACATATTCTTCTATTTATTTATGTATGTTCATCTTTTTCCATGTTCAAGCTAGAGAGTGGAAATAGAATTTCTGCAGATAAGGAGATGTGTAATTAATATTCTTGGAGAAATAGCTTCTTTTACTTCCCCCATGTGTCATTCATGCTTTAGTTGTCAGAATTGAGATTTAATATACATATTTAGAGAGAAAGTTTACTAAACCAGAAAAGCAACTGATTCTAAAGCCAAAACATATGGCGATAAATTGAATTTCCACAAAAATCAGAATCAGCGGTCTTTCCGTTTCTTGCCTATCTGTGGGCTCCCATATATTTAGTATGCCTTACGGATAACTTTCCTAATAAGTTATCTATTTTAAAAAATATATATATATATATAATTTTAGTTTATAAAATTAAAATATATAAATTTAAAAATTTTATAATAATAAGCTGAAGGAATATATGTATATATTAAATAGATAAATATTAAAATAAATAAAAAATTATTATTTAAAAAATCTATCATTTAAAACAAATAAACAAATAAAATTATTTATGTGAAAAAAAAAAATAGATGTGCAGAAGCCAAATTAAGACCCACGACCTTTGAAGAAGTCGAAGAGATGTTTTTAGTTTAATTTAGCAAAGAAAAGAAAGGTTATAATATTGCCTTAATGATTGTAGTGGGTAACATATGGAAATGGCTAATACATAGCCACAAAGTTATTCTAATGCCAATTTAACATCAATGACCTCGATATCATCCATTTCAGATGATTCCCTCTTATCTCACATTACACCCAACCCCCATTCCCACTACACTAAGTTTGCTCTTTTTATTTTTCAATTCTATTTATTTATTTATTTATTTATAAAGTAAATAAATAATAATCTATATCTTTCAAATATAAATCTATTAATCGAATTTACATACAAAAGACTATGTAATTGAAGCAATTGAAGGGAGCATCTAGCACCGTAATTTTAGATCGCTGATCTAAGCTAACTTATATTTTTCCCTTGCTTTCCCTCCCTTAAGGCGCCAGTCACTGCCAGCAATTCTATCCTTGTAGGCACTGAATCCGTTGTCAATCATTTTTTGGGATGAAGACTTTCTTGTTCTGCCCTTGCGTTTTGACTATGGCTTAGGCTAAAGGAGTCTTCGTTTCCTGCTTTTCCTCGCATTCCTCGGTCATAACGGAGGCAACGGTGGCCGATCTGGCGCAGCTGGAGCTCTTTGTTTTCTTCTTAGCCCCTAGTGTTATCTCTGGTTTGGGTTTATGGGTTTTGGATAGAGTGGACTGATGTAATCTCAGTGATGGGCTTGAGTATCAGGCTAGGCCTTGTATTGAATTTTCTCAGTCCATGGAACTTATCTTTCACAACATGTATAAACGACATTGTCGCTTTATAATTATGGCCACAAAAACGAGTTCACAAAAGTGAAAAGCAGATGGATATGAGCAAAAAAGAGTGGATATAATTGTCTTGTTTCAAGGTGAAGAATTTGCATTAAAATTCAAAATTTATAGAATTTAAATTATAAATTATACAATTCTATTTAATTCATAAGTCCGATTTTAATCACTTACATCAAATCATAAATTAAAACCATAAATCAGCTTAAATATATCTTGTTCGCAAGAAAATATCAAATTGAATGAAAATTCTCTTTCTGTTTTATGTTCTTATTCTTCAAGCATATCAAAGCCCAAAAAAGAGAAGATCATAGAAAAAAAAAATGCAGTGTCTTTTCAAAGAGAAAATTCATTTTTTTTTTTAATTATTGAAAATGATATTTATATTCAGAAGTGCTGTTATCTTGGCAGTTGCACAATTCTGTATGAATCCGGATTGACTTTCATAGGTCACCCGGATCCAAATTACTTCACAAGAAAAGAATTTGCATAGGACATTTTATTCGTTCATTTTTTTTTACCTGTAATACGGTCGTGGCGCTAGCATGTATGGCTGTGGAAATAGACATTGCCAATGGAAAACTTAAAAAAAAAAAAAAGAAAAAAGAAGAAAGGATCCGGTTATCCTATCCACATCCTTGTCGGTTCATCAATTTATTGCCACATACTTGATACTTCTACAGTAATGGCCAGCAAGTTCTTGTTTCATACATAGCCTGTTTAGTGTCACATATTAGAAGAAAGTTTCTGCAAAAATGGATATAACTGCACAGTCTCTTTCCCACGCCAAGCTGCCTGCAGGCTGCTCCTCCTCTGTATCACCACCCATCTTCCATTCTAAATCCTCTATTCTTGCTCATAATTCTATCGCTTTTCTGTCTCCAAAGACCCATTTCTCACCGCTACATGGTTTTAGAATTAAAGCCAGGAAGCAGAGGATTCTTGGACCTGTACATGCTTCTCAATCTGAAACTTCTTCCACTGATGTTGAGGACAGATGGGTTCTCCAACCTGTTGGTCTGTCATGTCTTACTTTTTATCTTTCTTTCCTTCTTTTTTATTCTTCTTTCTTTTTTAACAGCAACGAATTATAGGTGATGGAGATACAAGACACATAGGATATAAGGTGAAAATGCCAGACGCTTTTGAAATTGTTTCTGTGAGTATCTCTTATATCTGTTTATTATTCTAATTTTGTGTGTGAATCAGAACCTTAATAAGGGTTTTCTTGAACATTAATCATCCAGAGTGAAGTCACCGTCGGCCGTCTTCCGGACAAAGCAGATGTGGTGATCCCAGTTGCAACAGGTACTTTGTTCTGTCAAAGCTAAACTATACTATATCACCATATGGTTTAATATAGCTTTTCTAATTTGGATAGTATCTGGAATCCATGCCCGGATTCAGAAGAAGGAAGGAAACCTCTTGGTTACAGATTTGGACAGTACTAATGGGACATACATTGATGACAAGAAGCTGAAACCTGGGGTTGCAGCCAGTGTAACATCTGGAAGTCTTCTCATATTTGGTAAACTTCTTCTCTTTACTATGTGCATCCATTAATTCTCACATCAAGAAACAGAGATATTAATTCACTCCATCTTGTTCCAGGTGATATTCACCTTGCAATGTTTCGGGTCTCAAAGCTTGAGAATGTGGAGAGTGCTAGCAAAGAAGAAGAATCCCAAGATAAGGCAGAGACAAGTAGCCCAATTGACAGCGGTGGAACTAGTTAAATGCTAGAACCATTATTAAATAGGGAGCTTAGTTATTTATTTTCACTTTCCTTTTTCTCCGATTGAATTCCGTTTGAGAAATAAAATGTGCCCTCTTCTAATTTTTTGGCAATGAAATCCTGAATTTTCGAATTCCTTCAAGGGAGAATTTTAGTAGAGAGTGTTTATGGGAGTTTTGATGGGTACTTGATTTAATTGAATTTTAATAAGATGGCTTGAATAATATATAATTATATTTGCTTTAACTAATTAATAGCAAAATAAATAAATAATTTTGTTATTTATTTTTAATTTATTAATAGCTGAAAAAACAAAAGTGTTTTCAATAATTATTTAATTTTTTATTATATTTTTCAATCTGGAGCAGGGGTGTTTATAATAATAATAATAATAATAAAAAATAAATAAAACTGAAGCTAACTGTAAAGAAAATAATAAGAAGAAGAAAAACTGAAGCAACTACTACAACATAAAACGGCGCGCTTTTGATCATGTCTTCTTCAATTCCCGCTCCCGGCGATTCCTCTTTCAGAACGTTGGACCTCCTGGTTGGTTAAGATCTGAAGGAAAAGCACAGTAATCTTCAATGGAGCAGCACGTATGGAGCTCGTGCGAACAATCTCTCGACTCCGATAAGCCTCTTTCTCTACAAGCCCTAGTTTCCATGAGGTCTCTTATCGTTAATCCTCACACTTCCAATTCCATTATCTCTTCAATCCTCAAAACCCTAACTCGCTCTCTCCAGCTGACCTCTGACTCAGTCGTTCACCATCACACTATCAAGATACTCGCGGAGCTCGCCTTATATCGCACTCACCTCTCTCCTCTTATATTCCACTCACTCAATTCCAACACGCTCCTCTCCGCCGACTCAACTCTCCTAGCTGCTCAATCACTCGCCGCACTCTCTTCAATCTCAGAGGGCGATCCAACTTTACCGCTCGAGCTGGATGATCGACTCTTTGTGTCGCTGTGTTTTGGTCCCTCGGTATCTGCCCGACTGTGGCTTCTAAGAAATGCCGAGAGGTTTGGTATAAGGTCGCACGTCTTATTCACTGTGTTTTTGGGGTTTACCCAGGATCCTTATCCCTATGTGAGGAAAGAGGCCTTGGATGGATTAGTTGGCTTGTGTAAATTCGGAGTTTTTGAAGATCGTAGTGTGCTTGATGGATGTTATTACCGTGGTGTTGAGCTTCTACAAGATCCAGAAGATTGTGTACGGTGTGCTGCAGTTCGCTTGGTAAGAATATGATCACTGAACTATCCATGTATATTCGTTTTTGTCAAGTTTTTTTTTTTTTATTGTTTGGTTTACTCTGCTACATCATTAAAATGAGAGTTTAGGGAGCCGCTGGATGTTTCATGAGAATGTAGTTAATGGTTATATATTAAAATAATCAATTTCCCTTTAAATTAGTCTTCTATGTATAATGGCTTCTACCTTTTTGGGGAGCATGTTAGAGTAAACTGCTGTTTATTGATTTTGTTCTTCTCATTGTGAATCCAGGTCAATGAATGGGGTCAAATGCTTATAGCAGCCAATCAAGGAGAAGATAAAAGAGATTGGTCAAATACAGTATTCATACATGTATGCTTGCAACGTTATCTGTGCTACCCATTTTTTGCTTTTATACCTGTGATGTGATGGTTTTCAATATAACCTTTTATGTTAACTCGTGAAGAGCAAAAATGTTTGAGTGGGTTTATCTTCCGCTGAACATAGGTTCAAAGATGGTGAGGCATTTTGTATCTCCTTCTCCTCCTCCATCTTCTTCTTTTGTGATAATTGGCATCTATTGCTACTTCATTTCCTCGTATGCTCTCACTTGAGTATAAACTTAGACTATCTGGTAGAATGTCTGGCTGTCTACTTGCATAGCTTGTAGACCAATTATTTCATTCGAGAGATCCATAAACCATTCTCTGATGGTACTCAGATTATAGTTCTTCCCTTCAATATCTTTTTGTTTGTACATGCAGCTCTGTTCTACAGTAAGGGATATGTGTGTGGGAGTCAGGATAGAAGGTTTCAGTGCCCTTGGGAACATACAAATGGTATCCGAAGACATTTTGTTACAAACCCTATCTAAGAAGGTTCTGTCAATCATGAAAGACAAGAAATCTCATCGTCCACACCCCAAAGAAAGTTTTGCAATTTCGGCATCAAGTGCTGCTGGAGCTTTCATTCATGGGCTTGAAGATGAATTCGATGAGGTAAATCAGCTTGAATGCGGTGGTGTTGCATCAAATTTAATATTATTTTTGCATTAAATATATCTTTTTGATAATAGTACCTTCCCCTTCTTCGCTCACTTTAGTTGTTTATAACAGAGCAATTGGCCAAAAAGTGTAGTTACCTTGGCTATAGTGGTCATTTTTGTGTTGATTATGTAGGTCAAATGCAATTCCCTTTCATCATTCTCATTCTACATTTATATACATGTATACAGAATTGTTGAATTCTAGAACATACGTGATGGAGGTACAAGTCTTATTGGTTATTAACATAATCGTAACAATATTTGTGTTTTTGTCATATTTATTCTCATCAGTCTCATATGCATTTTCCAATAGTTGTTCATTCTGATTTTGACACTGATGTGGTTGTCTGAAGGTGCAAAAGTCTGCCTTGTACTCATTGCGGAAGCTCATCATCCTTTCTTCTGAGTTTGCTGGTCAGGCCTTAAGCCTGTTGATGGACATGCTGAATGCCAATTCAATAGTTGTCAGGTTAGAGGCTCTGGAAACACTGCATCATATGGCAACCTTTGAGTGTCTAAATTTGCAGGAGATACATATGCATATGGTGAGGTTTTCTTTTTGTTTGCTTTAATCTGAACTAGATTTTGAATGTCAGAGAGAATTAGATCCTTGATTCCTTTAATTTAGTCTTTCAATGCGATAATCCATTTTGAAAAGGTGTAATGTTTCTATCATAAGCAAACAGTACCTCTGCAAAGCAGAGTTAACATTGTATGCATTACCCTTTTCCCAGAACTCACAAGTGTGAAATGTTTCATGCACTAGTTCACACTTTTTATAACGCCTGTCATGTGTTGGTTGTAGCCATTTAAATGCCTAACCTGCCACATTGTAAAGAACCATTGTAAACTAATAAAAATTGATTAAGTGCACCGTGTAAATATATGTGATATTATTCTATAATATCTCGCAAATAGAAATTTTGGCCCCGGAGATAACTGGATGTTGGTGCTGGATTTATGTTGCCAACCCCAACTAGTTTAGAATTATGATTTTCTTTTTTTGAGTTTATGAAGCTATTCTGTGATTGAAGTTATGATAGTATGTGGTCGATTATGGGAAATTTGAATTCATTAGATTTTGTAATGAATCTGTATTGTTACATAATCTTTAAATATGATGACATGCTTAAATTTTTTTTCTTCATTATCACAAGCTTTGGCACCTATTAATGCAAGCATTGCTTTATTTTGCAGTTTCTTGGCACTCTTATTGACAATAATGATATGATAAGATCTGCAGCGAGAAAAATATTTAAATTAGTGAAGCTGCCCAGTTTGGAGCTATTTAGACTCTCTGTCAATGGCCTTCTTGAATGTTTAATGATGTATCCTCAGGTCTTGAGCTTCTCCACAATACTTCTCCAATCCACCCCCTTAGCACACTGAAATTGAAAAGAAAAGAATAGAAGAAATCTTGTGGATCCCTGGAAGAAATCGTCCGATGCATTTCTCAATATGTAATTTTAATTTTCCTGTTTGCTTTAACATGTTCAAATTTTTTTGTTTTCCAGGATGAAGCAGGTGTCTTCTCTGTGTTGTTTTATATGGGTAAAAACCATGGGAAATTTACTGCCCGCATTATCAAGGAGGTTTCCCAAGAGGTTAGTATGGTTATATCTGTGCTCTTCAATCTTGATCTCTAGTTCTATAATAAATATCTTGCAATTATAGCATTTTACAGAAGAAGCTTCAGTTAGACAGCTTTTGAGCTAGTCTTTTTTATTCTTCTTTGTATAAACATCTGATGGTAGTCCAAATTTTGTTTAAATTGAGAAAAGATTTGTGTGGATTAGCATGGGGCCGGAGATGTTTAATAAATGCTTCATCAGGTAGCCATTTGGTGATTAAGTTCTAAGAGTAATAACAAGTGTGGCAACTAATAAAATCCATGCATCAAAACTATAAAATCCTTTATTTAAATGCTTGATGTTCTTTCTCTTCTGTTTTTCCCTCCCTTTTCCTTATCTCTCCCTCAACATCTTTGAACAAGTAGAAATTTTTAGAAAACATAGCAGTAGGCAGTGGACGGATACCAGGTGTAGCCACAATACTGTTTTTCTTCTGTGATTTTATATATTTCTGCATGATTAAAGACATAAAACGATACCTTTTTTAAACTGCAGTTTATGATTATACTTGGTCAGTAAATTCGAACATGTTGACACTGATGCTAAAAGCATATTTATTGGTTTCTTTGATGTGCTAGTTATTAATGGCACAAGTGTGTTAACAGAACACATATAACTGGAGCTGTACTCAATTCAGGAGCAAGAATCTTTTCTTCATCTCTTTTATTTCTTTTTCTAGTAATAAGAACAGAGTTCTCTTTCTGTTGTCTCTTTTACTTCCTTTTATAATAATAAGAACGTAGTTTTCTTTTTCTTCTTCATTACTTCCTACTTCCTCCCCTTGCATCTCTGCAGATCATTTTGGCAAATTTTAAATCTCTTTTGCTGCATCAAAATCTAAAATTCTCAGTTGTGCATTCTATTATTGACCCCTCTCAAAAAAATCCAGTACTATATTCATTTTTTACAAGCATCTTTTATATATTGCTATTCACTATTTGTTATTCCATTCCTTGTTCATCTGGTTCAGATAGAGCCAGTTTCTAATGGTGAATTGGGCCTGGATAGCGCAAGAGTAGCTGCATTCCTTGTACTTTCTATCTCAGTTCCACTCTCACGTAATCAGAATTGTCCAAGTTTTCCACCTAGATTATTCTCTTACGCAGTTACATTGCTAGGGCGTATCTCTTCTGCTCTGAATGACATTGTGGACCAGAATACCCTTCTGGCATATTTATCTCAGTGCAGTAGATCCTACATGTCCTCTGGCATGGAAGTTGAAGGGGAAGAATTGTCACTGCCTGTGCTTAATAGTGATGTTCATGTTGCAATGCCTCCAATGCAAATAGGCAATGAAAATTCTGAAATTCATCCTATGATATCTTGTGAATCAGAGGATGTCAGAACTTCAATTGTAGAATGCCAGCTGGAAGAGCATGATGAAATCAGGAAATCTGTGGATCTTATACTTGCCCAGGTCAAAGATGTATGGCTGTTGCTACAATCAAGTTGCACCAGCGAAGCATTAAAGATTTTGAGGTCGTTATCTAGTAATTGGTTTGTTTTGTGATTTCTATTGTGTCCTTATATGAATATTACCAATTATTTTTGTTTATATAGGCTTTGCAAGGAAGAGTTGGCAACTTTTACTCCTGCATTGCTTGAATATGCTGGTGCATTGGCATTTACCTCGCAGTATCTCCATGTAATTAAACTGCTTGTTAAAATATGGGGGCACATTATGGGTAAGGTCCAGTGTTGTGGAATTGGAGAACTAGAGATTCTCTTAGGGAAACTAGAAAGGAGGCTCAGAGAAATGAGGTGTAGATTTATTGGGTATTCTAAAGAGGAGGAGATGCATGTCTTGGAGCTTACAATTCTGGCTTGTATACTTAGGTTGTCCAAAGTTGAAATCTGCTGTTACCTTGCCACTTTGAAAAAGCTGTCTGCAACAATTTCATATATTGAATTTCTTCACAAGGAAGGATCTATTGAATTGTCTAAATTTGTAATGGAAGTTAAGAGAACTTTGCATGAGATAGGCACTTCAATGGGAGGTGTCTCCTGCAGTCCCTTCGTGTTTAAGAAGTTGATTAACCATTACTCAGCTAAACAGTTCAGTTTAAGCAAAGTAAGTTATTTATACGCTGCATTGAGTGTTCATGGTAATGATTTTGAAAACCCTCTTCCTTTCGTCTCAGGCCTACCTGTGGCTATACCTTTAGAGATTACCTTGCACAACGTTTCAAGGGAGACTAGGTTGTGGGTGAGGATGGCAATGGATGAAGAGTTGGTTCAGTTTTTCTTTTTAGATTTGAAGATTCTTGGAGGCTCTGATGAGGTCACAAAATTGACACAAGCTACACCCTTTTACAGGACACCTAAAGCAGGTTCATTCACGTTAAGAGTTTGTATGGGAATGGAATGCTTGTTTGAGGATGCGCAATCATTAAAAGGCTTTGGAGGTCCAAAGCGTCCATTACTCTATCTTTGCCCAGAAAAAGAAGTTTATCTGTACAAGATTTAGGACTAAGTGGTTTTGTTAGATTGCCAACAAAATCATTTAGAAAGAGCTTGGTTGCATAGAAACCATCTGCTGCTAAAAATTTGATACATCAGAAATGCATCTCTTTTCTTTTTTTGGGTTCTTTTGGTGGTCATGAACCTGGCTCTATTCCAGAAGGATCTAGACTATAGATCATCTTTTCCAGGTAATTTTCACGAAGTTGCCAGTCATCAGTCGGTAGATTGATTTGATTAGTATAGGATGCTATTTGATGTCTGGAAAAGAAAATATTTGCATGCAGAACCCAGATTATTCCCCTTCATGCTCAATGCTTCCACATACTGGAATGGCGCATTCAAAACCATCCCTGGGAGTTTTGCTGAAGTTGGTACGTTGATGATTTTCAATCACATGCTTCTACCAGTTGCTCTCGTGAGGTATATTTTGAATGAATTTTCCAACTCTAGTACTTAAACTCTACCCAACCTTTCTAGGTTACATTTGAAAATATTTCATTCTTTAACCCAATTGTTTAACCGATTTGATTCTTTTTCCCCCACATTAACTATAACATTCAAATGTTGAAGGGATAGTCATGAATTATTTATTTAGAATATAAATTTTACTACGAAATCTTGTTTTTACAAAGAATAGAACTTTAAATGTGGGATCCCTGCATTCTCCTTGCTCTGGTGCCTATATTTTTTTAAATAATATAATTTACATTATGAAATTATATGATTTTATTATAATTAATTTATAATCTGATATTTGTATTATTTTCTTTTATTACATATTTTATACAATATTATATAAATAAATGTGTACGCTAAAAAGTCCATGGCGTTCCCTTCTTGGGTAGACTTTCTTTTAATAAATTTCAACTGTGACCAAATTTAATATGTTATTGAAAGATGAGAGGTTGAGAGAATATTCTTTGAAGATGAAAAAAAAATTAGAATATTTCTTTTGTGTCGGATTGAAGATGAAAAAAGACCAAAAAAAAAAATTGTTTTTGTTAAGTGGAATGTTTCTGTTTGAGATAAATGAAGTTATAATTTGTATATTATAGATATTTGATGTTCATTCAGATTAGTGAGAGGTCTGCTTATTAGATATTATTGAAAATTCATGAGTTTTAAGGTTTTTTTTATTATTATTATTTCTAAAAAAATACCCCTTTGACTCTAAATATTATTTATTAAAACTTAAATATTGTCCATGGGACATACGTGTAGCAGTAATTGTTATGAAGTTTGTAGCCTTGTCCTTGCTCTCCTCGATGGTACATTGGACACTATTTAAAGGAGTAAATGATATTAATAATAATAATTTTTTTGTCAAAATGGTAAAAAATAAAATAACTCGGGCGTAATGGATTCCCTATTAAAGTTTGGATTGAAATTATCAGCTGTACTCCTTGCTTTTGATCTTCCCTTTCATTGACCAGTTGCACAAATGTGGATTAACAAAATCAATAGCCCATTTCATCCATTTGCCGTTTTGACTTCAAATTGTATCTTATGGCTGAACCTTAAAACTTTGACCATATATAGTAGATTTACAAATCTAGATGTAGGCTTCATATCATATGAGCATGAGCTCTCGGGGTGCCTTGCCCGCCGCAGCGGCCAACAGCAAGAAACCTCACAATACGTTGATTCGGCCCCAATTTCTTTGAAACTAGCCATGGTACGGCAATGGCGACTGGACAGACACAAATGGTCTACTATTATGGGTCATTCAGACTGTGTATGGTAGGAAAGAACGAGAGGGCTAATTATGAGTCCTGGTGCCAAAATTATAAAATTGGAATTACAACTGGGGCCGACTCCTAGATGGGTAGATTTGAGATGAGGCAGTTTAAGCCGTGGATGCTCCCCAGATGCTCCAAACTCCAGTCCTGAACTGTTGAGAGATGCAGTCGGTATTCATCATCTTGGCTTTAAAGATATCTGACTATCAATTATTTGATTCGATCTACAGCTTAAGATGCAACCTGGAAAGTTTATCCTCAAATAACAGCAACAAATTGCTTACATCCCATTCCATGACTGGACCCAAAATAGGGTGAGATGGATGAACCTCATTCGTCCTCAACCTGATGCCCATCAAAATTAATTCCATGCTTCATTAGAGAACAATAGCTGACATGAAGCATCTTTTACTAATGGCCCTTGAAATCCTTGCTTGCCATTCTTCCCCCTCCTTGAAATGTTCAACCTAGTAAAAAAGGGATCAAAATCAGCTATAAAAGACTGCACGCACCTCTGAACCACCCAAAGAATGGACCGTTAAGGGAAAACATACCGTGTCTGTAATGCTTTCATCTGATCTGACCCCTCCAATTACATATAAAGATTGATCAACAACGGCAGCAGCAGAATACCCTCTAGACTGGTTCATTGGCACCCCATCAACCCACAGGCCAAGACGTGGATCAAATATCTCAGTGCTTGCAACCATTTTAGTTCCATCAAAACCACCCAAGGCATACCTACAGGAATTTCGGGGTGGGGGGGAGGGGGAACAAAGTGTACATCAAATGCATGAAAAATATTGACGCTTGGAAAGCTAAAAACTCCATAATAATGGCCGTCAATACCATATTTATACTCTTAGACCAATTTCTCAACTTGTTAATCTGAAAAGGTTTTTGTCAAATTATCGGAAATGGATCTCATCTGCAGCTGAAGATGGCTGCATATGCTCTCATGCCCTCATATTATATTTAATTTTTTTTTTTAAGGAAAAAAGGGCATATTTAACCACTTAAAAAAATGAAACAAGACGAATAAACAAAGACTTTCAATGTAGATCTTAACCTTGGCGGGATTAACCTGATAATATCTGCTGAATACGCATTAACCCTGATAATATGTGCTAAATAAACCGACTTCCAAGGTAGATTCTAAACTTGGACACTAATGCCAAAGATTTCCAAGGTAGATCTCAACACTGGTGACATTAACCCTGATAATATGTGCTAAATAAACAGAATGCCAGGGTAGATTCTAACCTTGAACGCATTAATGCTGATAATACGTGCTAAACTGTAATAAAGTCAAGGAAAAATATTGCCTTGTCCAGGACATGATGTGTACATATAGAGTTCGACAAACTGCAGAGTGAAAATAATAATAATGATAATTAAGAACTAACTTACAACTTCTCATTCAAAACAACCAGTGAATGGCAGCCCCTCCTTGTGTTCATACTCGCAATTCTAGTCCAAGAATGTTCTCTAGGGTCAAATCTTTCAGCAGACCTGAGAGCACAAAAAATTTCAATTCAATAATATTAAGGATTTTTCTATGTCCAAACATATCACCAAATGACTTTCTATCCTGAATATTACAATCATCAGAATCTTAGGAAATTACAAGGGTTACTTCTATTCTCTAAACATTACTACCTCCCAAACTGTCAAGAGCTCAATCCCACACCAATAAATAGGCCGTAAACCTATAGACCAGATATTAATATCTTATCCCACCAATAATTTTTTCATGAATTGCTTGTTCAAAACTCAAATATCCAAAATCCTACAACTTGAAAATGCACCTCAAAACTTATGTATGAGATTGAAGCTTGACCTCTTCATAATCCTAACAATGTTTTGAATATTTTTGATGCAATGAATCAGAATTATAAGCCCAAACACGAAAACTAAAATCAAAATGTCAAAGTGCAGATGCATATGAAAAGGTGTAGCCAGTAGTTAAAGTTAGATAGAAGTACTGTAAATCTTGCTCTAGTGGTTTTAATTACTCGCTACTGCAAACTATTACTAACAAAATCAGTCTAATCTGGCATATGCTTGTATCAGGTTAATCAGAAAGCAAACAGGACCTTTAATATGACCACCTTTGCAAACAAAATGGTAGAACCTAGAAATGAAAACTTTTTCATTTCCAAATAAATAAATGCAAAAGCAACTAAATCACAATGAATCAGGTAAAACTCTTCATAAACTCCCATTGGATATGTTAGTTTATTAAATTGAAACTAGAAAGAAACTTTTATATGACCAGCACCAAATCAATATTCATGCTCCTGTCCCATTGGCTTAATCATTGTGAAGTGCATCGTGTGAAATAAACTTTCAATTTTTTTTCTAAACATCATGGCAGGAGACAAACATGACTGGATTGCTGTTATGGATATTGGATAGACTCTGGATTGCAATATTTAATTTCTAATTGTATTTATCTATCATTAGTACGACACTTTAATTTTTATAAATTGCAGAATTATAAAACTTAATTTAGTATCAAGTAATCCATAATCAAACAGCCAGAAATTCTTTCTTGCATAGAATCAAATGCATAACCAGAAGTTCTTTCTTACGTATAATCAAATGCATAACCAGAAGTTTTCTTACATAGAATCAAAATGCACGCATTATGAATACTTATACAAGATTGTTAGAAAGGAAAAAACAACCGTAAACAAAATACTAATTCCAACTGCAGCTTGATCTCGATGCAATTATAACTTGCAAAACCAAATCAGAAACAAAACACCACCTTAACCTTTTAAGTTCACACATGCATACATACATGTTATGCAAGTGCAATTAACATCTGCAGATCTGCTTAATGATTTGAGTTTACCTGGCTGCATATAAATATATACTGGATCTAAAAAGGAAAATGTACTAAGTGGCAAAGAAACTTACTTCAAATAATCACTCCCATCAAATCCACCTGTCACGTAAAGTGCACCATTGAGTTCCACAGCAGCAAGAGAAAATCGCTGGAAATAAAAACAAATAGATGACTTTGTCAACATATTGAGACATTCCTAAAGGACATGAAAAGCATATAAAGATAGAAACTATGAAACAAATAAAAAAAAAAAGAGTAGATGCATTTCAAATAAGTATGACATATCCATAATATCAAATATAAAAGGAAAAGCTCAAGCAACAGAATCCATAATGACAATTGTCCTAGTAAGTGATCTTTTCTTGTCAAAAAGAATTTAATTTACAAAATTATCCAGATTTTAGTGGTACTTTTGTGGTTGATCACTGGCATTTTGAAGTTCAAGTTCACAGTTAAAGAATAAAGACCCAATATCCTAGCAAGTAGAAGATTTCATGTTAAGCCTTTCTATTGGAACACAAATATTGTGAAAAAAAATAAATCCAACTTCCAAGAACTTACATTTGATGCTCTCCAATGCATAGATTTTAACATGCTATATTTATGCCAATAATATTACAAGTAAATGCACCAAAAAAAGTACATACAAGTCAAGCAATAATTACCTTTTGTAGCATTGATCTTGTTGGAATCCACCTCCCAACATACAAGTCAAGCATTTCAACATTTGAAAAGCATTCCGACCCATTCCCTCCACCAACTGCAAATATTTTGTCATTTAAAGTGGCACCACCTAAACTCCCCCTTTTCCCAGTCAAGGAAGGCCGCAAAGTCCACTGATCATTAGCTGGATTGTATGATTCCACTTCCACGAAAATTTACAGAACATTAGACATGAGTGGGTTTTAAGCTTTAGTAAGCGACAATTAATTCACTGGGAGCTAATACCTGTGTCATACCATGACTGGCCATTACCACCACCAAAAATGTAAATCTCATCATTCAATTGTGCAATAGAAGCATATGAACGAACAGCACTCATTGGCTCCAAAGACTTTAAAACATCTTGTGAAGGGAAATATAAATCCAAAGAAGGTAACCAAGATTCACCATCATATCCACCCACCAGATAAATTGACTTAATATAAGGATCTTTATGCGGGTCATCAAAAGAATCACTTGCTGTATCATTAATGTGTGCCATGGAGGGATTAGATATAGGCTCTAACATTGTACAACGATCCTTCAACTGTTGAATTTGTTCTTCAGCATCAACCTGAAATGCGATAGGTACCAAATAAAGTAAAACAAAAACTAATCAAATGAACAGAATAGACAAAGCAAATATGTATAGAGTAAACAGTTAACTGATTTTCAAAGGTTGAGCAGTCAATATTTATTATACTAAAAAATAGAACAAGTTAGACAAGGACATTAGTGAGTAAGAGATAGGTATATGATTGCCACCCCTCATAGATAACAGTATATTGGATATACTCTTTTCTCTGTTATTTTTTCCCAGTCAATCCTTCCTCATTTTTTCTAACAGAAAATATTCACGGTTTTCATTTTTTACTCTCCTTTTGTTTCACTCTCACCAATGTCACCATCAACACAAAAAAAATTCATGAACATAGAAAGTGTTTACACACGCACACATGGCATTGCACGGGTTTCCTATTTTATTCCCAAAACCATTTTAGGTTAAATTTACCAATCCATCACAAAATGCCATCAACTATAGTGAGACTTCTTCAGGCCCGGTTGGGAAAATTTGCTATCCCAGCAACAAATGGTGAACAGGGATCAAACATGAGACACTTGAAATTTCAACAGGAAGATATTTATGTGAACATGGTTAGAAATTTATGTCATCTACTGAAGTACAGCTTTCCAGAGATAAATAAAACTATGTCAAATTTTAATATACAGTTGAGCCATGTTCTTGGCCACAATAACTATGATTAACTGCTTAACTAGTCCCCTTTCTCTCCCAAATGTGCCAAATCATGTCTGAGTTCAATATATCTTGTTTATCTACCATCTGACACTATGATTTGTTCAATTTAGCATTAGCCCTTTCTCTATCAGGTATGGTCATAACCAATAATTTATAACATTGTGTGGATTTATTTTTTTCTTTTGTGTTTTCTAGACGTAGATATTTGGGCTCTGTGTTTCAAAATGAAGGTCGTGTAGACGAAGATGTGGTTCACAGAATACAAGTAGGGTGGATGAAGTGGAAGGGAGCATCAGGAGTCTTATACGACAAGAAAATACCATTGAAGATGAAAGGTAAATTTTATAGGACTATTGTTCGACCAGCGATGCTATATGATAGTGAGTGTTGGACACCTACAGGGCAACATCTTCATAAGATGAGCATGGCAGAAATGAGAATGTTAAGATAGATGTGTGGCCATACTAGATTGGATAAAATTAAGAATGACTATATTCTGCAGAAAGTACAGGCAGCGGAGGTTGGTGATAAGGTGAGAGAATGAAGACTTAGATGGTTTGGGCATGTTTTACGGAGACCTCCCCATGCGGCGGTTCGCAAGTGGGAGAACTTGATGGTTGATAGGGCTAAGAGAGGTCGAAGTAGACCTAGGACAGTTTGGAAAGAAGTAATAGCCAGAGACTTACGAGCCTTAAATATTGATGCGAATTTAGTTAGTAATAGACTTGAATGGAGGCGTAAAATCCACATAATGGAAGGAGTCTAAGGCGTGTGATTGTTGATATTGCTTGTGAGCTTATTTGTTAGAGGATCCATACAGCCGACCCCAACTGGTTTGGGACTAAAGCTTGTTGTTGTTGTTGTTATTGTTGTGCTTTCTAGACGTAGCCTGCTACATAATAAAACATTGAATTAATTATTCTGTTGCCAATCAAGTAAGTGTCCCAACTCATCTTTAAATACATAAAAGAAAAGATGAATTTAAGCATATGGCAAATTAAGTTATTTCTTCATGGAAAAATTAGAAGTTTATAGAAAGCATTTCATAAAATCTCTAGGCCAAACACGTACCAGAGATTCTGAAAATTTCACTATCTTAATGGCACTACATATGACAAGCTGGTTTCCTTCAAAAGATAAAATCAATCCAGCAGTAGCAGTGTTTAAAATGGTTAGCAATACCAACTTCAGAACCTATACAGTGACAGAAATGGCTCAAGATGAATAATACCAGCTTCTGCTCCAAATATTGCACCTTCAGATTTTGCTCTGCTTTAAAAGCCTTAAGCTCCTCTATCTCCTGAATCAGCTATACATGTAGAGAAAAGATAGAGAACAGATTAGTAGCATTAACCATGATAGGAGACATGATATAAGAAGTATATACATCCTTGCTACCTGAGCTATAGTGCACTGACTATCAGATGAGGTAGAAGCACTCTGTTCATTACTCAGCCCTAAGCCTATTTGTTCATCTGCAGAATTCTCTTCTGAGAAATTGTCATTTATAGCAGCAGAATCTTCTACATAATCCATCAAAGACAAAGCTTTAGGCCCATGCATAGGAGCCAACTCCTGCAGTTGCTCGAGTACAAGATTTTTCTCATCTTGTTCCAGTATGTTCATACCTAACTCATTTTCTGGAGGCCTATTCTTGCCATCTAAAGAAGAAGAAGCATATACTGAATCAAATTCACAGCCTGAGTGATTTTGAACCCCTGAACCAAGTGTTTCAAACCCTTCATCTCTTTTTGGAGGCAAAGGAACAGGTTGATATGTAATTCTCAACTTTTTTGTATTCTCAGGTATGAAAGTAGTAGGAGAAACTGCAAAAGATGCTAATAATGACATCACTTTGCTGGTTTGTGCATGGTCTAGTTCAAACCAGAAATGGTTACGATTGTAGTAGTTGTCCACTATTATTGGTTTAAACTGTACTTCAGACAATGGATGGCATTTTAGTCTGACACAAATTTGAACCTAGTAAAAGGCAGCAGAACACCATTAGGAAAGCCACAGAAAAATCGTGTTTCAGAAATAATCATATGATTGAAGAACTCGACCATCTAGGCAGAACTTCATATAATACCTGTGCAGGATATAGTGTTCGCCGTGAACCACTAGCTATCCACCCGTATGGGTTAATATTCATTTGGCCAGAACTAGCAGCCTCAAAGATTCCATGAAGTTTCCTATCGCTGTAGTTGAAAAGGAACAGTGGCAAGCCAGGATCAATATTTTTGACATATGAGAAGTGTATAGCTGGTAAACCTGATCAAGTTAATATTACAAAATTTCATGAAGTAAGTAAGATGAATTTCTGCTCAATAAATTAACGATTTACAAATCTAAGAAATATTTTTGTGCCCAACTCATATAATTCTTGTCCATTCTTACACCGTGAGGTAAGTAGGACAAATTCTGCTCAATAAATTTAAGATTACAAATCTAAGAAATGTATTTGTGCCTGACTCATATATTCTCGTCCATTCTTACATTTTCGTAATTACAGACATAGAGTCCAAAAAGGAAATAGGCAGAGTTTTTGCAAACAGTTATCAGTTATATATTCACACAGAGAAACAGAGGGGTTATGTATAGAATGAACAGGTACAAAGATAAACAGAGAGAGGTTAGATGGAGGCAAAAAGTGTTAATTGAAGGATGTTTGTTAAAGTTAGACGAAATCTGTTAGGAGCAGTTATTGTAGAGTCAGCATATTAGATCTCGCGGGAAGAGGCAATTATCAGTGTATAAAAGAGCTGGAGAGCTCTAACTGATGCATTCCACAATATAATGGTATTCTCGTTCCTTTCTCTCCTCTCTCTCAATTTCCTAATCCGTTCTTCTATTTTATTCTGTAAATAACAAAAAGAAAAAGCTAACAAAAAAAATCTAAACACTATAGTGAAAAAGTAAATGACCGACCAAAGAGTTGTTCAGATAGGCATTCGTTCATGGTGTTGTTCACGCAGCCAAATATGACACCTCCAAGCTGGCTTTTCTTCAAATTCCTAGCATGAGATGTGTTTGGAGGCATAGGTCCACTTCTGTTGATACCTAAAGTATGTGTATTCTTTCCAATTCCCACGCTGCTATAAAAAGAAAATTAGAGCAAAAAAAAGATGTCGCGGACAAATGAATTCCTGTCCTTCAAATAAAGTATAGAAGTCGAATGCGTGACACAGTAAAGGTCTGCATTGATGGAAGACAATTTAATAGAAATAAATTTTGACATAATCAAATGCATTCTGCACCTTACAAGCTTAAGATTACTGTGATGCAGCAAAGAGAATTTACATGCATGGGGCAAATTTCAAAATATATTTTGGGGGACTAACCCCGACCAACGAAAAATGGGTTAAAAGGATTGACAGTTGTGATTGAAGCACAACTGCAAACACATGATGCACAATCAGCTACCAACACAAATGTGACCTCCAAAACCAAGCACGATGCCTTCTACCAATGAAATTCCTTCCAGAAAGCAAATGCAGAATACAAGATTACTTTAGAATAACCAAGGAAATGAAACCTAACAGAAAAAACATTATAACATATGAACAGAATCATGTTAAGTTTCAACTTTAACAAACTAACAAGAAAAGAAGAAATAGCATAACTCAACCATTAAGTAGACTCACGAACTTAAATATCAACAGATAAAACACTAAATGCACAACGAATAAACCCTAGAATCATCTTATAAACTACATTCTAAACAGAGGTGGGAAAACAGTAGCATAAAACGCATTACCAACTGTGATCATCTGGCCAACAAACTCAAATGAAAAACAAAATTTCGCATGATTCCACCGAGAAAATCAAATTTAATAAAACCCTAACATTTGAAAAACCTCTACAACTGAAAAATGACTAATCCGAGTTTTTGAAAAAGAAAAGCAACGAGTTCGAGGGGTCGACATTGAGTTGCAGAAGGAGGGATGTGGAGAAGAGAAGAGAGAAGCGGAGCGTATAGGCGTCGAGTGGTTGGTAGCAACCGTGGGGAGTGGGAGCTTACGGAGACTGAATTACGGAAAGCTGATGCCGAGATAAACTCACTCGAAAGCGCAAAGTTAGATGTATCAATGCCAAGCACTTGAAGAACAGCAGAAAACACCCTCTATTTTCTATTTACTCTCTTTTATGCAATCTTTCCAAAAAAAAAATTTATTAACAATACTCTAATTACACATCTTATAAATATTACCTTGTAGAATTAGCCCTTCTGGTTACCTTGTAGAATTACCCCTTCTGATTTTTGGGCCTGAATTGTTCAGATTTTTAAGGTTTTTTTTTTAACTACAATTCTCTAAAAACGATTTAATCTATTAAAATAAAATACTATTCAGTGAATATACTTTATTATATAGGTTTGAACTTGTTCACATTAAATCTGCCCATTAAAAATAAAATACTATCTGCAAATATATTTATTCATTTCATAAGGTTAAAGGAGAATAGTTTCAAATTACACATCTCAATTTCTGATAGATTTTTTTTAGCTTTTTAGTATAT
>CAOGCB010572734.1:0-10201 GCA_948266635.1 Cnidoscolus chayamansa | reverse complement strand
CTCATTGCATTAGGGTTTTCCAGAAATGAAATCTCCATTAGGTAAGCTTCGAGGATTTAAGCTTCACAAGAGCGATCCTAAGGACAAAATAGACCTCTTACCTTCCGCTCAGTTGGATGAGCTCGCTCAAGCTGCACAGGTACCTTTTTTTCTCTTCTGATCTTATTCTTCAACTTCAGTACTCTCTCTCTCTCTTTCTATCTTAAATCTTTTTTAACTGTTTCCTTCAATTTTAATTGCATATTGAATTCCCAGTGCTCTTCTTTTTGTCATTTTGGAGCAAATAATCGTAATTTGTCTAGTAATTACTATTTTTAATGATTTACAAAATGATTTGCAGAGTGTTATTAGTTGATCAAGTAATGATTTACAATTTAGACCTCAGAATTTGCTTGCTGTTGACTGTTCCGAAATTAATTGTTCAACTCTTTTTTGGTGGTTACCTTTAGTCTCCTGAGCATTTCGCACTTGTGTTTCCTTGACCATTCTTGGGACATGAAGTGCAAAAGAGTGTGAATTAACTCTTAAGTATTTCGCTCTTTACAGTCTGGAAAACTATAACATAATTTTTTTTGCGTGGTTTAGTTTGGCTTCTGAATTCTCCGACTCAATTAATAATTTGAAGAACTTTATTCTTTGAATTTTTTTAAGTGGGCCACTTGGTGTGTAATTGTTTAATACTTCCTTTCATTGTTTTCGTCTCACAGGACATGCAAGATATCAAAAATTGCTATGATAGCTTACTTTCTGCAGCCGCTGCAACGGCAAACAGTGCATACGGTACATGAACTGGCCCCTTCTCTTTGTTTTTGTTTGCCATGCCCATGTTTTATGTTAGATATTACAACTTTATTGTTTCCCTGTTCTGCTTTTTCCAATTACAATTTGGCCTCTTCTGGTTGCCAGTGCTCCCCCTTCCTTGATGAGCTTTCTTATTGCTTTTGAGGATCAGAAAGTTGTTGGTTTTCAATCAGTACCCAGTATTAAAATCTACAGGATGTTGTTGCTGCTTCAAAGACTTCATTCTTACTATTAATTAAGTTCTGAAATTGAATTTAGCTCATACATGGCCAAAATGCCCATTATTGAGACATAGTGAAGATATCAGGAAAGCTCTGACCTAGGAAACAGCCTCCTTGCAAATGCAAGAGATGTATAGACGACTGCTCCCAACCCCAAGGCCTGCAATGCAGAGGCCTCAGCCACTGGGAATACTCGTAGTAACTTTCTGGCTTGTGGCCTTGAAAAATTAAGCATATATTGGATTGAGCTTTCTGGGATTGTGTTCTTGTATGGTACCAACTGCAAACTCTTGTATGTTTGAAGATATTGTAAATGCTCCTGCTGCTCTAGATGCAATCCCTGATATTCTATTGATAATTTCTTAATATAATGTATAACTTGCACCATTGTTCATGATACTTGTCAACTTATCCATTTACTGCAATATGAGGTTCTTCCATCTAACTCCATCTCCAACTTCCAGAATTCTCAGAGTCACTGCGGGAAATGGGTTCTTGCCTACTGGAGAAAACTTCATTACATGATGATGAAGAAAGTGGTAAGCAAAAGTGTGAAGGAGTGTGGCAAGTTGCCTTTTTCTCTGGCAGTTGTTTTGAAATAGATATTGATGCTGTAGCATGCTCTCTCAAATTTGGCCTGGAATTTTATAATGGTTGACTCATCAATATAATTGGGAATGACCTATATAATATACACATGTCTATATTTATGTCATATACATGGTTCAATCAAACCACATAGTGTTTTCTTTGGTGGAAAGAACAAAAAATTTCTTGAGTGCTTGCTATGGATCCGAAGGGCCTTTGAACCTCTTTTAAGCAATCTACAGTTTTCTTAAATTTTGAATAAAAACATTTTGCTCCTTGCTAGTTCTTTCGTGATTAAAGTTAAAGCTAGGCCTGTGGAGCTTTAATTCTTGTAGCTTTAGAAGATCACTTCTGATTGCTTTAGGCAGGAGTGGGTTCAGTTTTTAGCTCATAAATGCATGTTCTAATAGGTTTTGTCTTTCTTTCTTCCTCTTTGATATTTTACGTGATTTAACCTTTATTTATGCTTTGTATGTTCTTTTCCGGAACTATGCCATAGTTGAGCTGAGTATAATCTTTTGTTACACAAAGCCGTTGCTCATCTTGTAGTGTTGGTTGGAGCCTGGAAGTTAATATAGTGTTAACCCATTAAGTACCTAGAGATGCATGCTAATTTCTTTCTTTTGTTATTTCCCTTCTGAATGAGAAATTATGTCGTGAGATTTGGTGAACACTGCGACACAAGATGCAAACAGGTCCTGGAGCCTATGGGAACAATTGAGAGAGGTGAGGTGCAAAGGAAATAAAATGAATAAGATGACTATTCCTATATAAGACAACTACTTGTGTTAATAACATAAAACATTTAGAATTCTAGTTCTAATGCTTCTGAAATCAAACAGAAATAAAAGTAGGATATCAAAAGATTTTAGAACAGTAATCCTTATTCCTATTGGATAGCAATAATCCCTTAAACAACCCCAAGACAGCCACTCTTCACGAAGCATTAGAACTAGAATTAACCACTTTATTTTCCCTGTTCACTGATTACTTGCAGTCAAATTAACCACTTAACGTGCAAGGTCAATTAATGGGAAGCAAATTCTTCTATAAAAACGAAAGCAAAAAGCAATAAGAACATATAAAGAAAAAAGAGCAAACAAAAGCATCCTGAAAATTGATAGGAGCATCAAGAAAAGGTAGAAGAAAAGAAGTGAGGAAAGAAAAAAGGGGGGGGGGGGGGGATGGTAGAATTGAATGAAATATGCAAACTAGAAAAATTCAGCTCCTGCAACCAGATCTTAAGCATTAGTAAATCTCTTGCCAAAATCAGAGCAGTTTCAGTCTCATGTTCACAAACGTAATTGTAGCCTATTTCCTTTTATTGCTCTGCTCTTGTGTACGTTCCTTAAGCATTACTTTGTGTCTACATGTGTATACTGAAGTCATGTCTATATGTGAGGGACTGTGAGACAGCAGAGATAGAATGAAGACTTGGGTTGTGTTTTGGAATGAACAAGTGAAGGAGTGGGATAGAAGGACCAAGAGGTGCTGGAAAAAAAAAAAAGGAAATTCGAGTGAAAAGCAATAGAGAAGAAGGATGATGAGAGAAGAAAGAGAGAGAGAGAATGGTTGTGAGCTGCAGAAAAATCATAACTGTAGTTTTTTTTTTTTTTGTTTTAACTTGATTCTCATGGAAATGGTAAGACCTGTTGCATAGTTGAATCAGTGGTGGAATTTGTAGATGAAATAACTTTTTAAAAAAATCAGCAGAAAAAATTTAGCAGAGGCATGCTTAGGTGTGTGCCTCATTAAGTTTTATTTTTTTATTTAATGATTTTGTAGTTTCATTTGGGAACCAAGCATATTATCATTTATGGGCTGTATGAATTGTATTGATTGTCTACAATTTCTGCAGGTGGAGTTCTGTCAATGTTGGGGAAAGCGCAGTTTGAACTTCAAAAACTTGTTGATAGATATGTGAGTTCTAGTTGTTCATTGTAATTATAGAATGCTTTTTGACACTATTATGAAATAATACCTTCAATTCAGCTGGGTTCTAACTTACTATTGCTGGTAATTCAGCGATCTCACATATTTATGACAATTACAAATCCATCAGAGTCTCTTCTCAATGAACTTCGGACAGTTGAGGTTTGTTCCTCCAAATACCTGCATTGTTTGTTATCTTACCAGAGGTTTCTTTTACAACGTTAACATACTTGATTGTTGGTCAACTGCTCTTTGTTTCTATGTTATTGATTCTATATTTGTTGCAATCATTGCGCCAACCCTCTGAATTTGCTGTTTTACACAATATTTTTGTATTGTTAAGGACCCTTTTTTCACTACATATGCACAGTGCTTTGTGAAAGTGCACGTGTTCATAACTTCCTACACCAATATTTATCCCTTGGTAGACTATTAGAAATATCTTCCCTTGGTCGGAATCAAGGAATTCACTTTAAAGTTTGATCTTGAGCATTAGTTCCCAGATGAGGGACTGCAAGATTCATGATTCCTTTTTACCCTGATCTGTGAGAGGAAGGATTTTCCACTTTGATAACTGAATCCAAAACCAAATTTTCTTAAAACACTAACCGGAACTGAACTGATTTACCAAATAACCATACTGGAAAACCAAAATTAAATTGGTTTGATTCGGTTTTTCAGTTAAAACCAATCAGTCTCAGCTGTAACGGTGGGATAGTTGCTCCGTATTAGTTGAAGTCAGGAGTTTGAACATTGGTACAAACCTCTCTGCAATGCAAAGATAACGTTATTTGCACTGTGACATACTGACATCCTTTTTGCTATAATGTGAATAACCCAGTTTTGAATATGCTTGAAAACCTAGATTAGCCCAAAAATCAAGTGCTTGATGTGCATTTATTATAGCTAAAAAAAATAGGTTTTCACAGCAGCATTATTTGCAAGTGCAGTATGACTTTCATTTTTATCATATTTCATCTCAAAATTATTATTATTATTATTTAATATGAGGTTCTATGGGGAACTGCTTTTTTAGCTATTTATCGTTGAGAAAAACACTCTTAAGAATTTGGTTAGAAGCAATTAAAAGTGTATTTCTTGGTGATTTTGGCAAGTTTTGGAAACAGCTCAAAAGCATTTTAACTACTTTCTGAAAGAAAAAAAAAACTGATGTGCTTTTCTGAAAACTTGTTTCGAAAGCAATGCCCTGAAGGCCCTTGTTAGTGTGGCAACAGTCAGTATTGAGGTGTGGACTTGTTGGTAACATTGGATTTTGAGTAAAGTTCCTGGAAGACTTGGTTTCAGTTTTAGAGGGTTGATTATGAAAGCCTTCCCCTTCTCTCTTCATGCCAGAGGTGGCTGTTGCTTCCTTGCCAGAGGAGGTTTTACATTATCTTTGTGCTGTCTAGATCCATAGAATGTATTGGTATAAAATCATTTTGCTATTAATTTTGCTCAATAGGCTTTGCTTGCTCTCTGGTGCAGGATATGAAGCGGCAATGTGATGAAAAAAGGTCTGTCCTTTTCTCATGAATTCTGCTTTTATTTGATAATTACTTCTGAATCTTTGTATGTGATGTTCAGAAATGTCTATGAACACATTGTGGCACAACAGAAAGAAAAAAGAAAATCAAAGAGTGGGAAAAGTGAAAGCTTTACTTTGCAGCAACTGCGAATAGCTCATGATGAATATGATGAAGAGGCAACCCTGTGTGTTTTTCGGTTGAAATCTCTGAAACAAGGACAGTCTCGAAGTCTTCTAACTCAGGCAGCTCGTCATCATGCGGCTCAGGTTTTCTTTATGTTCATTTAGGTATTTAAAAGGCAAGTTCTTTCATTCTTATTATAACTAGCATGACGATGTGCTTCTTGCTTCTGCTTTAAATGCAGTTGAATTTCTTTAGGAAGGGCCTTAAATCACTTGAGGCTGTTGATCAACACCTAAAAATCATTGCAGACCAACAGCGTATTGATTATCAATTCTGTGGATTTGAAGATGATGGTAAGGAAGATGGTGAAGATGATGAGAATGGTGATGATACAAGTGGAGGCAGAGAACTGAGTTTTGACTACAGAGCAAATAAGCAGGGGCACGATGTTGTTTCTGCTTCAAGGAATTCAATGGAGGTAAGGCTGTATATGTCATATTGATAGTAAACCATTTAGGTTTATAAGATGATGTGTTATTCTTAGTTTATTTATCATCTTTTATGCTTAACCTTCCTGAGAAGCATCCTATCCCTCCTATTTCTTTTCCTTACTATTTTTTTTTTCGTTTTTTGGCTGTGTGATTTACATGTTAATTCTGTAATGTCTTGAAATGTTGTGAGTGCCTTATCAGTAAGTTTGTAACAGACTGCCATCCTTTCTTTTTGTTTTCCATTTTTTGAGACTTTCTTCTTTCTGTAAATAATTTAGATCATTGCTGTTGGAAGAGTTCATTGAAGTACTATTATTATTATTATCATTATTGTTGTTGTACTTTTTCATCCATTTTGTTCCTTTGCTGACATTGAGTTGGATGGAGTAATATTACTATCTTGGAAAATGTTCTGTTGGGTCTTCCTTCGTGAAGTTTGTTAAGTAACTTATAGTTTGGGCAGCTTGGTGGTTCACTTGAAACAAAATGGGGAGTTTGATGAGCTGGGTTCTAATGTTGTGGATGGCTATGGAAGTATCCTATTATTGAATGGAACTATTAACTTATTTCATAGAAGCATTACACATATCATAAAGGTATTGTACTTCCTTTCTAGAAGAGTGTGAAGGTGTGGAACATTTGGTTCTCAAACAAAGGAGGTACCTTTCTCGTAAGAGTCATGAAATTGCATTGTATATAAGAATGGATAGATTGAACTTCTTGTCTAGAGGGCTTGTTCTCATAATGGGAATGAAGTTCATTGCGCAAAAAGAATGCGTATCTTTCTTAAGAGAACTCTTTCAATAGCAGATGAATTAAACTTGAAGAGCTAAATCTTCCTAGGTTAAAGGATCCATAATTAGTACTGAGGCGTTTCTGGATATCTTTTTGCTTTACTTCTGACCAACCTTGTTTTGTGCTTACATGGTCGCCTATTGTCCAGGTGGATGATGTTGACTTGTCATTTCCTCAAGCTTCAATGACAGAAAGTGCAGAGGTACAATTTTGCTTTTCCTTCCTACTGGCAGTGACAAGCACTGCATATCATTAACTTTATTGATAATTCCCAACTCTGGTGGATGAAAACCAGTGGCAGATCTAAAAAGTGCCTTCTTGGGGGGGGGAATATATAAAAGATTTTTTTCTACGGTTAAGTTTTTTTCAGTAAAGAGGTTTAGTTGACCTCCATTTGTAGAAATGCATTTGTCATTGAAAAAGGGTTCAGCAATTAAATTTATGATGGTCAATTTAGATACATACATATGTACACAACAATAGTCAACAATTAAATTTATGAGGGTCGATTTAGATAAATACATATGTACACAACAATAATTCTATTTAGTACTTCTTGCAATGATAAAAACTTGAGAATTGTCGGGCTCCCTTTTGAAACTGCTTAGTGTAGGATTTCAATATGATCATTGTAATTATGTTAATGATTGCTACCCTTTTCATTTGTTGGCTTTGATGATTCTCTGCTTGTGAGGTCTAAGGTGTGCTGTGAATCATGATGCAGTTAAATCCAGACAAAAACCAAGGCGGTGTCCAGACTTCACTTAGGGAGCCTCGATTAGGAAGCCATTCTGCACCAATATTTCCTGAAAGAAAACCTGATCCAGTTGAAAGAATAAGACAAACGCAATCATCTGCAAGGAAGTCCAACACATATGTGCTGCCCACACCTATTGATGCTAAGGGTGGAATCTCCTCAAGAACAAGTGGTTCAGCTGTCCACACAAAGCCAACTGACCTCAGTGTACGCACCCATAACTTGTGGCACTCATCCCCACTGGAACAGAAGAAGCATGAAAAAGATCCCATTGATAGTCATCTGTCAGAATTCACTGTCTTGAAACCTTCTTCAGCATGGAAACAGAGCAACAGTAATGCCTCCACTCAGTTACCCCCTCCTTTAGTGGAAGCAACTTACCTTCCACAGCTTGATGCACATAATGCATCTGACAACAAGAAAATTAAACGTCAATCTTTCTCTGGTCCAATAACTAGTAAACCATGCTCTCTGAAGCCTGCTTTATTTGCCAGTGGTCCCATCTCCTCTAGCGAACTTCCGCAACAAGCTTCTGGCATGTTTCCACGTGTAATGATTCAGACTACATCTCCAAAGGTATCCCCAACTGCTTCACCTCCCCTTGCATCTTCACCCAGAATAAGCGAGCTTCATGAGCTTCCTAGGCCACCGGTTAATTTGGCATCAAAACCAGCAAAATCAGCTGCATTAGTTGGTCACTCTGCTCCTTTGGTGAGAAATCCTGAGCATTCTGGAACAAGCAAGGTTCCTTCTACAACAACAAACTATGCATCGCCTCTGCCAATTCCACCTTTGGCTGTCTCCCGGAGTTTCTCAATACCCACGAGCAGTCAGAGAGCAATGACAGTGCATGTTTCCAAGTCTGTGGAGTCTCTGCATGTCCTAGAAAAGACTGAATTTGACTCTCCACCATTGACACCTATTTCCCTGGCAAACATCAAGCAAACATCTGCCATATCTGAATTGGTCCCTCATTCTGGTCAAATTAGAGGTAACTGGATATCATATTTTTGGCTCTTATAAGATGAAATATATCATTTTCTACATGGATAACTAAGAGTCAGGCCCACTCCTTCAGTCCTTTATTGGTTTCTTGAGTTCACATTTCTGTTGAGAATTTCAATTGCAACACTTCAACTAAAAGTATTAATGTGTCAAAATAAAAAGAGGTAAGTTTTCCAGCATGAATTAAGAATGTCATTTTCTACGTGTTCAACTGGCTTAATCTAGTAGACATGTTATGCGAAACTGATGCGTGACAAGGTCCAGTGTGCAAACGTGTACAAGGTCCTCTTGGACCACCACTTGCAAATGGTATGGACTTGGTTGGGGCTGTCCACGAACAGCATATTAGTTGAGTGGATTGATTTTGGACCATGGAAGTCTGATCTTTGATGCCTATTTTGTCTTTGACATCTATTACCTATTAATGGAACTCAGTCATTAATGTTATACCAGCATACATGTTTACGCGGTTGCCATATGATAGTAGAAATCATTTTCAGAATTAGTCCTCTTCTAAGGATGCAATGGATTGTGTCTTGATAATTTAACTAGTCCTTGGAAAATCAACTTCTGAATGTTTTTGTGAGCAATTTGCTCAGCAAAGAATTGTAAAATTGACATGGAACCAGTATGATGCATTAGACAAACAAGGTCAAACATTGTCCATACCTGTGAATTTTATATACTCGTGCTGATTGATTATTTTATATGTAATAAGGATCAAATTTTGGTTCTGACTGTGACCATCTTCATGAATGCAGGTGGGAGCTAATATCATGCACGTTAGGTGAATTTCTGATTTTATTGACAGCAAAGTTTTTCTTTCTGGGTGTCCGTCTTCTTCAGGCTCTGGTTACTGTAAATAGTATGTTCTATGCATTGTTTAGTTTCTCATCCAAATTTTTGTTCATCCTGTGATTGAATATGATGAGAACTAAGCTCCACATAATTGTTCATTATTACGGACCGTTTATATCATCAAGTAAGAAATTTTGTTTCTGGTTCTTCACAGAAAATCTCCCACCATAAATCACTAATCCAGTGGGTAGTGTGTTTCTTACAGTGCTATAATCAGTAGAAGTAAAATGTCTCACTTTACATCTCTACCAAATACCAATTAATATGTTTGGCAGAGATGTAAAAGTTTTGATTTCTTTTGATATTTTGGTTTCATTTGCTACCTCAAATTTCATCATAGAATGTGAAAGATAATGACCTTAATTTATTGTTAAATTTTCATTCACCATGAACGACTTTTTTTTTTCTCACAAAAATTCATAAATTCCAATTCATGTAGTTTGGCTGTAAATGTTTTTATAAAAATATTCATATAAATTATAAATTAAATGAAAATTTGTTTGTTTGTGAAAATTATTTTATATAGATAATATTTTTCAGGTGATTTTTTTGTTTAATTATAATATTAATAAATTAATATATTATGTATAAAAGTAAACAGCAATCTTTTTTATAAAAAAAAAAGGAAATTATTTTACTTAATAAAAAAATATTTTATGTTGATTAATTTTTATGAGTATCTAAATAAGAAAAAAATTATAAAACATTTTTTTTATATTTTTTAGAAAACAAAGGGAGTTTAAAATGATAAAATTTTCTGTATTTTTTATTTGAAATAAATTTATACTTTTAGGAAGAATCTAATGTTTTTATAAATATATACAATTTCCATATTTAAAAATTATGTAGTTATTTATTTTAAAGAAAAAATAATATCGTTTTCTAGTTTAATTACCTTTTATTTCAATTTAATATTAATGTCCAAAGGTTCCACATCTAATTCATATTAGTATTTGTTTTTATTTAATTTTAAATGGTAATAAATTAAATATATATAAAAGTTTAGAAATCTTTATGATATATTTATTTAAGTTGGAAGACTTAAATTTAATTATAAATTAAATTAATTAAGTTTAATAATTTTTATAATACAAAGATGGTAAA
>CAOGCB010572174.1:0-10006 GCA_948266635.1 Cnidoscolus chayamansa | reverse complement strand
TTTCCTCTTTTCATTTTAGTATCCTTGTTTCCATTTCTTACCTTAATTTATCACTCTCTTGTTAATCTCATTAGTTTAAATGCCTAAACTCCTAGGCCCTAGAATCAGTCCATAACATGGATAAGCTCTTTGCAGTTCCTTATACCTTTCCCATGTCTCATACAGAGATTCAGCATCATGTTGGGTGAAAGATGTAATATCTTTACTAAGTTTGGCTGTCTTGGCCAAAGGAAAGTATTTGGACAAAAAGGCTTGGGCCAATTGTTCCCAAGTACTAATTGAATTTGGTGGCAATGAGTTCAACCAAGCCTTGGCTTTATCCTTCAAAGTGAAAGGAAAAAGTCTACGCTTAATAGCTTTTGCTGGTACAGAATTTACCTTGAAGGTATCACATCTTTCAAGGAAAGTGGTTATATGTGCCTTTGGATCTTCATTGGGTAATCCATAGAATTGGACACTATTCTGAAGCATTTGCAACAATGCCGGCTTTATCTCAAATTGATTAGCATTTACCGGTGGTCGAACTACTCCTTGTTGCGAACCCGTGAGGCTTGGAATTACATAATCCATTAGCCTTTGCTGCAGCGGTGGTTGATTTGGTTTATTCATAATTCCTGAAATTCATTTCTTCTTTTTCTTCTTTTGACTTGACAAAAATTTCTCGATCTCCGGATGATATTCTTCTAATTCTTTATTTGAAGACCTAGTATTCGGCATACGGCATACATAATGATGAATAAATGTTCCTGCCAAAGGTTGTAATTAGTATTTAACATAAACTAAATAAAATAACCTAATTGTATATTTAAACATAAAACAACATTGCAAATCACACATAAAAGTTTCTCATAAATGACAAAACACCGTTCCCCAGTAACGGTGCCAAAAACTTGTTGCTTGATAACCCGCAAGTATATGGATCGCAATGTAATAATAAAAAGATTGTTCCCACGAGGAACGGGTTATGTCCACCTATTACTCATTTTTATGTCGTGTTTGCAATAATACGATAATTCATAATTATTTATCTAATCTTAATAAGAGTTCTAAACAATAACTATTAACCTCATTTATTTTCAGAGACAACAACTTAATTAAAGATTGGATCATGCCTTTCAAATTCTTTCCCCTAATCAAAACTCGAGTTTTAGGAACTTAACTTTCTTAAATGCATTCAAATAGTTTTAACCAACCTCTCGGTCTGAGTCAAAGTTATATAATACATCTATTTCTAGATGTATTCAATTCCTTATTTCAACAAGATATCAATCTAAAACTTGTCTTTTGATTAGTACAACAAGCTAATATTAATTCCTGTCAAAGTAAGTTAGAAATATTTCATGCACTTTATTTCAACCATTATCATGCTTAAAATAAATGTTATCTTATTGAGATAGAAGGTTTAATTCCTTCTGAGAACAACTTTTCTATTAACAATCAAATTCACGAGTCAATAACATAACTTTAAGAACATTTCATTCCATAAAATCCACATTCATACAATGCTTATTTTGATAAGAGTAAATGAAATACAACAAACGAAAGATCTTAAAGAACAAGAAGAAGATTAAAAGCAATCACTTCTGCCTCTTAGAGGGTGTCACACCTCGAGAAATCTTCTGATTTGTTGCTTGGCTTGATCACAAAAATGACTCTCGCCTATTCTGGAAAATAATGTTGAGTTTCTACTGTCATCAATCCTCTGGTTTTTCTGCTATATCTTCCTCTTCTGTTTTGATACCTTAGATGAATATTTATAGAGAATTGATGTGGGAAGTTTAAGATGCAGTTGGTTGATCAGTTGGGGTATTTTTTGGCCGGTTTCATCAACTGCCACCGAACAGGCACATTGAACCAACATGTCTTCTCGACCAGCTTTCAACTCTGCCCCTGCTGAGTGTCGTGTCACGATCGTGCAATTTAAGTCACGCTCGCTACTTGATCACCAAAGCTACTGTCTCATTTCAGGTCCAAATCGCGACCATGATGCCTAAAGTCGCGCTCGCGATTTTCTCCTGGTTTGAACATTCAACCCCAATTTCACCTTTCCAATCTTCTTTTTGCTAGGATTTCCTTAATCCAAAGCCTGACTTAATACCTGCAAGTTTTCTAACCCAAAACTACAAGAAACATCTAAAACATAACAAAAAACACAAATAATCACACAAAATAAAATAATGAAAAATGCTACTTTGGCAATGCCATCATCTATTCTCTCTATAATATTCTTAGACAATTTGTCATATAATACTCCTACCCGGATTCATGAAGCAGTATGCACTACTGGATTACCTATTATTATTATTTATCTAATTGTGCATATTTATTTTTGTGTGTAAATTATTTTCTAAATAATTTTAATTTTAATTTTAATTCATTTTTTAAAACCTTTAAATTTTATTAAACTAAAAGTTGGAAAGAGCTTTTTCTATTTAAAGGCCATTGCATTTGCATATCTACATCTGCTCCAATATTATGTAATTGTATCACTCCAATTTATCACCACATAAAGTATGTTTATATCAATCTAATTCACAAAAGGCAAACTAATGTACCATTTAATTATTTACAATATTTATATACATGCGAAAATAAATAAAATACATATAGTGTCAAAGATATGGATAAACCAGCTGATGTGTTCTTTAGCTTCTATCGTTCCGGTAGATTAGTGGATGAATCTTCTACTACTCTATTGTCTTTTACGTACGCATAGAAATCAGCCAATGTGTTGAGCTACATATTTAGTGGGTATACAAAAACAACAACAACATAATATAACATAACAATCAACATGCTATATCATTTTATGAACTGCTTATCAATCATCTGTACATGATATGCTACAAAGTTTAACATATAATCATATAACATGCAAACATATTTTGCTTATTTCAATTACCAATGCATGTGTCACTATAATACCTGACACTTTTTCGTTGCCAAAATTTGAGTTTTCGAATGAAATATTCATAAAATATATGGAAATCGAACATGAAAGGTGATTAGGGGTTAAAATCATAAAAATAAAAGTTTAATGATGTAAATGTAATATAATGAAAAAGGAAGGACTAAAAGTGAAGTTTGACTACAGCAGCTTGAAAAGCTAAGTTCGGCTGCTGAAATCCAACTGGCCAACTTCACTATAAAAGGAGGTGGTCAATGGTGGAGAGGGATTCACACATCATAATTTTCTCTTTCAAACCAACTCACGTACTCTCAAAGGTTTCGCCACAACAATCATAAGTGAACTAAGCAAATTTTTGAGGAAATTGATCTAGAACTAAAGGTTTAAACTAAAGGGAAGTAAAGAGAGGTTACAAGTGTAAGGGAAGAGGGATTCCAACAACTTCATCAAAAAAAAGGTTTGATTTTCACTTAAATGTAATGATTGAGTGTTTTGAGTAAAGATTAGATACATGCATGTTGGTAAAATGAAAGTTTGTTGAAAAATGATGAAGCTTGGTTAAGTTTTGGTTAATCTTGCACAACCATGGTAAAAGTGACTATTTTAGGTTTAATAGAGTTTAAGTGTTAAAAAACACTAAATTGTTCAAAGTAATTAATGCATGTCAATGGAGGACTTTTAAAGTTGTTTTGAGTTCTTTGATGTTTAGGTCAAAAGGGATCTTAATGAAAATGATTTGCACGTTGAGTTTTCTTTTTTTTTTTTTTTTTAATGTTTGTTAAGCTTGTTGAAGTTGTTGGAATATCGAGCGTATATTGAAGTGTTAAAATGAGCATTTTTATAGGTTCTAGGTTCAGCAACTGAAAGAAGAGTTAGGTCGCCGAAGCTGGGTGATAGTCGAGGCATTACTGGTAGCCGAAAGATACTGTCGAAGCATTGCTCGGCTTGGCCATTGAAGGTGTTGTTGAAGGATGGGACATGGAGTTTCAGTTTGGGTTTCGACTGCCAAACCAAGATCCTAAAATAGAGTTTTGTCTCTATATAAGATCGTTTGGCCATTGAGCCTTACTGTTGAAAGTCGTTCGTCAGAAATTTTAACTAAGTTGTTAAATGTAATTGATGCAATGTTATGTGATGTTAATTGGAGAATTATGGGGAATGTTTTAGAATATATAAATGGTTCAAAGGTCAGTCTCTAATCCTATGTGTGTTATATGTAGGATAAGACATCGAGAATCAATGACAATAGGGATAAACTAGATTTCGTCAATACACAACAATTCAAATGATAGATATTAAATAAATGTGATTTAAGATACAAAATAAATAAATGTTTACAACATGTTCATGCATCACGATGCTTAGGTATTTGCATTAGTCTCACGAGATATGATACATTACATAATGATATGATGTGTTGGTGAGATTTGAATGATCCATTGGCTCTCATATATATATGTTTGATGGTGATGATGGATTTATGACATATTATGACAGTGATATATGGTAAGACCAAAATGGCCAATAAGTGCCCTTAGCGTTATTTCTTATGATACAAAGAAAAGCCTAAGGAGCTGGCAAGATAACAGGGCATTTATGGACATATGTTTAACCTAAGAAGTTGGCAAGCCAGCCAAGCATCTACGGATTGGGGAGCCTTTGGTGACAAAGATCATTTTGATTGAATTGTTTGACGATGTTGCATTCACAAGCATGAAATGTATATTTTACAACTATGTTCTGTATCTACTCACTAAGCTATGTAAAAGTAGCTTATCTCTTCCCCCATTTCCCAGATTTTACAAGGTAGAAGGAATTGCAAGAGATGTTAGGGTAGTTCCGAATGTGTTCCTATGAAGACTTGTGCTTGTTGCCCTTAGGAATATGTCAAACTAAATAATGTAAATTGACACTAAGTGACACTTTATTTCATATCTCATTAATGTAACCAAATGATTTTAATATTAATGACAATGAGTTGGCATGTATAGTATAATGTAAATTTGATGTTGAAGCAAGTATAAGATGACACTTGTGGTGATAGGGATTATGTAACACCTTGAAAATCGGATAACTAGTATGTAATGTCAAGATATAGAAATATAAATGTATGATTTAATAAAGTGTAGTTTCATCCTATGTAAATTCTTAATCTAATATTTTATGTGAAATTAATTATGATCATGACAGTGAAAAGAAAATAAATAATTACAAGGTATATTTTTAGTATACATAAATAAAACTAGAATGAAATAAAATTTAAATAGAATCAAATTAAATTATGAATTTATTCACATAAATTCTGGAAAATTTTACTTGAAAAAAATAATAATAAATGGACTAAGATAGGAAGTTGGGTTGGACCAATGGAAATTGGGTTAGACCAAACCCATAAAGAATCATGGGCTGGACCGAAACAAGGAGAAGGTGGCTGGCCATGTTGCTTAAATGGGCTCAAATTTAGCTCTAAACTTGAGTTAAAAATTTAGCCTAGCCCAAGGAGAAAATAAACTAGTATAAAAAGGTGAAAAATTGGGATGAAGGGCTCATTTGAAGCCAAATTTCCAATAGCTTTTCTCCTTCTTTTCTCTTTTCCAGCCGAGACCCTCTTCTCCCCCACAAACCCAGACTTCTTCTCCTCTTTTCTCCACCCAAAACCACATTCATGTCTCCCATTTTAAACCCCAAGTGAACTAGACCAAAAGGGGAAGACATAGACATCATTTGGAGACAAAGTGAGAGAGATCCACCAAGCACAAGGGTGATCGAAATTCCCACCATTTTCTTGAGCTCAACTTGTGAGCTTTTGAAGAATAGAAGATCACCATCTTTAGACAAGGAAGAAAAAAGCTCAAGAAATGTTAGTAACTTCCATCCCGAAGATGTGTGATTTTCCTCTTCTTTTTGGTCATGTATGTCATGATCTTAGGTTTCTTTTTGTAGCTTGAGTCCCTTCCACCAAAAAGAATATCAATAGCTGTCCAAACCATTGTTTGGAGAGAATTTTGGACAAGAAAAATCAAGTACTAAGGACTACAAACAAAGAGGAAAGCTTCATACACAAAAAGGTTAGGTTGTACACATAAAATAATGAATTGCATGTTGTATTTGGTTTAAAATGGTGGCTGTATTTTATGTAAAAAAAGTAAATGTAATTTGATGGAAATGATTGTATATTAACCATGTATATGTGTCGATGAATTGATGAGAAAATGGAGGATTAAATCCTCATGAAAAGAACCAAATACTAATCCTAAACAAGGTGCACCTTCCTTTTTTAGAGCCTTTCTGTAAGAACTCCATAGTTAAGCATGCTTTAATATTCATGTAATGTCATGTCATGTTCAGTCACCTTATCAACTTTATGCTTATCAAATAACATAAGTATATAATCATAAAAGCATAATAAAGAATTGTGACCTTTTTCTATGATCCATTCTTTATAATGTATGGTGAACTTATGTCATCTTATAACCAACTCTACTATGTCATTTTATAACGTATACATTTCATGTCAAATAGTACTATGTGATGTCATGATATGTCATTCAAATTCATTTCATATCACATAACACCATATCATTCATTTCATGTCATATTTATGTTTCACACATTAGCTATGTCCATCGTGTAAACTATATTATTGTAGACATGTGAACATAATCGATACTATAATCTTTTCCTCTTTTCAGGACTTTGGTGATATGGTGTATTCATATCATTTTGCACTATATCAAATCATATCATGCTATTTTGCATCATCTCATGTAATTTATATCATTGCTCATCATATTGTAATGTGTCTTTTCAATTCATATCGTATGGTTTCATATTGTTCCATTTCAAATCATTCTTTGTCATGTCATTTCAATTCATATTTTATACTTTTCAATTCATAGATGCAATAAGTAATCACAATGACACATCTCAATCTTTAATATTTATGGCCTCTAAACATGTTAGTAGGACTGACTGCTAAATAGAGAAAATAGTAAGGCCTAAAATAATAACATATAGAGCGCATAGTGCTAAAATGGTAGTGCCAAAGCGAATAACATATAGGTGGAGGGCACAATGGGACAATCCAAATGAGGTAGCTTATAGTAGCCCCCGAAAATCCAAAATCCATAATCCATAATTATTAAATGAGCATAATAATAGACATACTTTATGATTTTATAGTCTCTAATTATTTCTTGTGCAAATCATAGTTATTATGCAAATTTAGATATGACAATATACAACTAAGTTTAACTTTTAAATTTTAGGCCTTTAAGTGCTTTAAGTAAGATCAAATGCTAGATACGAAATCTCAGTTAAGTGGTAAGGCAATCACAAGCCAATACCGATGGGGTACTTTATTATAGTCCAAAAATCATATCATTATTATACCAAAGCATATAAATATTATTGTTATACTAAAACATATATAACTATTATGCCAAAACATATAATAATTTTATACTACTGCTATTGATTTTATGACATGTCATTTCCGTATACTAACATTAATACCTATTGAATATTATTAAAGCTAATTTTACTATTTACAGAACTTTTATGTCTTTAGGTCATACTATATGCAAGCGAATCGCAAAATGCACATTTATGCCATATAAGACCATTCTATAGGTTTATGTATGTAATATGCACAACTCGACAAAATTTTAAGTTATTCTAAAGACAAATGTAAAATTTATCACATTTCTACTTTTCTTGCCCAAACTTGCTAACATGACTTTTTGACAATTACTATATTGTTTGTAGTCATTCTATATCAACTATAGTCATTTATGAAAGTCATTCAAGCTGAGAATGTTTAAGAATCTCAAACATATAGTCACACTAAAAATATGGAAGCAACATTTTAATAGGATAACACATGTAACAATTTGCACAAACACAAATTTTTTTACCTTATTTAGTCAACATTACAACACCATTTAACTTGCCAATAATTTTTACCTAAAGTATAACATAAATATACATCTAAGGAAGCAACATTCATCATAATTTAACTAGGGTTTACAAATACATAAAATTGCAAACACAACTTAAAAATTTTACATACCTTGGTGCATCATGCTTACACATAATTTTCACAATTACACTAACTTAGGTTTACTTCTATTTTTTTCCAACTATGGTTACCCTAACTTAACATTATTTTTTTACATATTTATACATTTCAAAATATCACACTTTTAGTATCATTCATGTTCAAACTAAATTACCTAATCAAAACAGGTATGTACATACATACACACCAATACCTAAATTTGGTAACTAAATTTAAATTTCATTCATTCCATCAACCTTAATTCAATTATACAAAATAGATATACTACTTAAAATTCCCTTCCAAAGTCAATTTAAATTCAGCCATAAGTAAATACACAAACTAGTATTTTTACTTTCAAATTTTACATGTATGCAGCTTTAGTTCAACTTTGAATTAAAACTTCCACCATTAAATTTCATGTTCCAACCAAATATTCAAAAATACTAAGGTTTTATTCAACCTCCCAAATCAATTGAAATAGAAAATATAAATAAAGAAAAAACCATGTGTTGCAATATATGATCAAACAACACCCTATATTGGTTCTAACATCAAAATCTAATTCAAATCAAAACCAAACATGATTTTCTTGATTTTTCCTTCTATGTATACTCTTTCTTGAGTTGTTAGAAGGTATTTCAGGCACTCAAATGCTTGAAAACCTAGTGAAAAATTGAATTTGCAAGCTTGGGTTGAAAGTTGTCTATGGTGGAAAGTTATGTATAAATTCAGGTTAAATGAGATATGAAGAAACTGATGTCAATTTCTTCTAGTTCACATCTTTTTTACACTCTCTCTAATGTCTATTTAGGCATATATTTAATGCCTATTTACGAAGATATAAGATTAGGATAAGTTTAGGCAGCACCTTAAATAGCTATGATAAATTTTGCCTTTTAAACTTTTATTAATTATACATTAACTACTTAACTATTATGTTTCTACGTAGTATCACCACTTAATCTTTTTATAAATTTAACTACTAAATTTTATTTCTCTATTATTCAAGTCATTTTTTGAAAAATTACACTATAGCTCCCGTGTACAAAAACGTACTTGCCACTTAATCTGTTTTGCCTTTTTTATATTTTAACGAGTGACTTTAATTGATAATTTTATGTAGTTTATTTTAAAATCTTATTTTTCACTCGTTAAATATATTTTGAAGTGTTATTTTCATTTATAAATTAAAATGTTTAGTGCTAAGTATTTCAATGTTAAGCTAGCACGTTAGTATAAGTTAGTATAAATTAGTATAAAATATTAAAACTGAAAAATTAAGCTAAACTTTAATATCTATAAAATCTTCAAAAATAAAATCACAACAAAATAAAATTTCAATAATTAAAAAAATGATGCATTATAATAAATTAATAAAATTAAATTAAATAGAAAAATATAATAATTATAATATATCATAAAATTTACAACTCTAAAATTAAATTAATTAAACCCCTAAAATATAATAATTTTTTGAATATTCTCGTCTTATTATAATAATAAATAAATTATAAAATATAATTAAAATTTATATTAAAAAGCTTTTATATTATAGAAAAGAAAAAAATTATTATATGTATTATTCGAATAATATTGATAAAAATTAATATATGCTACTGTTTTAAGGTCAGAAAACGCACAAAATATGCACAAAAAGTTTTATATAATCAAAATTTAGTATAAAATATTAAAACCTATTCCAAAAAATGAAGAGATAAAATTAAAAAAAAATTATATATTGTCAATCAAAATATAATTACATTATATAAATTATATTTTATAACAATTATATTATTATTTTAAATAATATATTATCGATTAAAAAATTAAATTAATATATATATATATAATATAAAAAAATTAAAATTTATTTAAGATATTATCAAATTTAACAAATGAAATGAATCTGGAGCCTAAACAAACTAAATATATCTAAATTTAAATCTACCAAATATCGTTCTGAAATAATAATGTTGGACTCTAAATTGCGTTCATAGTGTTCTCAATCACCCTAATCTCGGGATTGCACTTAATAG
>CAOGCB010571814.1:0-17347 GCA_948266635.1 Cnidoscolus chayamansa | reverse complement strand
AAACATAAACATGGTCATGCTCATTCTTCTCTTCTGCTCTCACAGGTGGTGTCCTCAATGTAAGTGCGTGCAACCTACTATTTTGTGAACCTTGCTTGTTCAGTTGCTACAGTTACTAGCAAACAACAAAAATGAACTGTTCTTTTAGGAATCCTTCAGAATCTATTTTTAGTGTTTTTAGAACTAAACTAATGCTGTTAATGAGTAGGTTACCAGTTTTTTAGGCAAGTTTTGCTGTCTATATGAATGGATACATGCTTGATGCTTATAGGTGAAATAGCGGGCTAGGAAACCCATGTGATGAAAGTATCATTTTCCCCTTTGTTTTTTTATTTTTTTGTAATCTCTGCTCAGTTTAAGGCAGCATATGTGAATTTCGTTTGCCTTCCTACACCAAGAGTTTTTTTTTTTTTTTTTGCACTCTTCATTCCTCTTCCCCAAGGGATTTCACAAATCCAACATAGAGAATTGTAGTGAGAGTGCAGAGGGCTAATGCCACTCATTGTTATAAATAGTCTACTCTGCTTATTCAAAAGGCTGATACAGTTTCACAGCCTTTTATCTTCTCTTGAAACATAAATTTATATTATGATAAAAGGTGGGCTTTTTGTCATCGTTCTTCTAAGAAAACATAAAAGAACAAATAAATAAATAGTAAGAAAGCTGTGTAGTTTTTATGACATATCTTGTATTGCATGGAAATGGTCGGAAGTTGAAAATGGCTTCTGATATAAGTTTAATCTCCTAGGGAATTTTGGCTGTTAGAAGCTGCTTAGAGATTCAAACTCAATGTTCAAACTTCAAAGTTCTTAATTTACTTCTAGGTAGGTGAATTAATTGATGGTTTTTAATGTAATTGATTTGTATTCCCATTTTTTTGGTTGGATTATAAAAATGTTGGGTTCACATAGAAATCGTAGCTATGGAGGGGTATGTTGATGGTACAAAAAAAGAAATTATTGTTTTATCCATCTCGCTACTTTTGCGAGCATAAGCTCAGCCTTATAAGAGAGCTTTTGAGATGGAGGAAAACCTCCTTTTTTTTTTTCTCTTGCATACGATTCAATTATCTGGTAAATTGTAGATCAAGACATGGTCTTAAATCATGGTTGTAAGTAATGGAAATAGGTCTGTAACAGCCATATTGTAATGGTAACAGCTTGTCATTGTGCAGTTGTTTTCTTGACAAATTTGCAAAGTTCATGAAGGATATTTATTTAAAGACATAATTACAACTAAAATACACAATTAAATAATAAGATTAGATAAGCATAAATATATTATATAAAGACATTAATTTATGAAAATTAACGGCAAGAGTTAATTTCGTTTATTATTTGTTTGTCTTAATTTTATCTTGCCAAGGCCTAAACTTATACTTAATAAACATTAAGTCTAAAACTTTCTTTGATAGTATTTTCTAATTATTTATGCAGTTGCCTAAAAATGATTTTGAGAATAACAAAAATTAGAAAAAGAACCTTTGCTCATTGTCAAAATAAAAAACTTCATGCTGTAAATTTTGTAAAAAACCTAACTTAAATCATATCAAATGAGCCAAAAACATCCAAGAAAAACAAACAGCTCACTCTGCGCAAAAATTTGAAAATATGAATGTTGATTCACTCCTTTACTTAAAATCAACTTGTATATTTGACAATTTAAACAATTGAACTCAGGAATGTGCAAAGACATGAAGGATTTACTTTAGTTGATTGTGGAGAAAATTGAGAGAAATAGACTTTAGTTGACTGTGGAGAAAATTGAGAGAAATAACTAATTGCCTTGAGAGGAATTGTAGAGAAGCTGAATGAGCAAAGCCAACACTGCCTTCTGCCAAAAGAAATAAAAACACATCTTAGTGCTGCATTACAAGAATAATAGCCTTTGCAGCCTTTAATTAATGATCTTTATGTACAGGAGGTCAGTGATGGCCATTATTTAAAGGAAAATTAGCATGCTGTTACCATTAAAGCTGATAAATAACAGATTTTTAAAATTGGGTTTGTAAAACATAAAGGAATTTTATTCAACTAATATTATTTTGTTTCCTAATTACAATGGTTACAATCGCAACCTGTTGCCGATAGAAATGGTTTAAGTGACCTAAAAATGTTCTTTAGATCATAAGTTTATATTATGTGTCATTCATAGCCTCCTATGCATCATAAGCATAATACTGACCCATGGGAGGCAATCTTGATCAATAACGCTTGAGAAAGATTAGCAATGGTTGGTGAACTGTCAGTGCATTGTTATGTGGTTTTGTAAGTTTTCAAGTGTGTGCAATCATTTTCCTTCAAGATGGCTTTTTATTTTCTTTTACCTTTTGAATGCATTATTATTGGCACTTTTCTTGTAAGCATTGATCATTGAAAAATGTAAATTGTTGAATATATTTCCTGTGAAACAAATGAAGCGTAACACCAAGGCATAACATTGTCATAAAGGTTTAAGAGCATTTTAGAATTCATAGAATTTTGACATTATCAGTAATCTACTATTATACACTGCAACCATGGTGTGATTGGCTTCAAAATTTGAGAGTATTGCAGTGACAGTTTGTTTTGTAATTATGGGTAGACCTTTATACTAGAACGTAATTTACCCTATATTCTTTATTGTTGGTATAGGAGATACTTCTTTGTTAATGTTCATGCTGCTTCAGATTTTAAGCATTATTGCGCCTTGTATATGACTTGGCTGATTTTATATTTAGGTTGTTTCTCCCCCTCTGTGCCCTTCATTGAGTCTTAGTTATTTTGTTAATGATGAAAATTATTCACTTGTTTTTTAACAGGTTGCAAAAGAAGGTTACTTGGAGTTGAGGCAAGAAGCAAGTGATCTGCAGGAATATTCCAATGCAAAACTTGATCGAGTAACACGTTATTTAGGTGTGCTTGCTCAAAAAACTCGCAAGCTTGGTAAGGATTCAAGTTCTTTTGTATAGCAGAATGACCTATCTTTAGGTGTTCCCTTTTGGACAGACTAGATAAACATTAGGTTTCTGTTTGAGAGTTTGATTTAATGCATTATATAGGATTATCTGAGACTACTTTCCAGTGCTTATGGGTAATGCTTATGATCATACAGAGCGTTGATGTCATATTCTGAACAACACTTTGTTGTGGTCATTATTATCTTTGAAAATATCAAATTTATGAAAATCAGTAAAATCTTTAACGTTGTATGTTCTATGCATTGTTGCACTATCTTTGCTTCTTTTTCTCAAGATTTTCTTGTTGGTGGGTTCTGTTGATGGACTTTATCTAAATGTAAATGCCAGATCAAGTTGCTCTCGAAACTGAGGCTAGAATATCTCCATTGATCAATGAGAAAAAGAGGCTGTTTAATGACTTGTTGACAGCCAAAGGTACTTTTCTTCTGTCATTTTACCCTTTCTGAATTTTTACACAGGTGCAGACCACTCTTTCTTTCTCATGCGTAAATATCCACATGCACACAGCATTCCCTGTTCTAAAATTTGCTTCATTGGGCTTAAACAAATTCTTTTAGTTGTCATTTGGTCAAACTATATTTTCAATTTCAGGACACATAAAGGTTTTCTGTCGTGTAAGACCATTATTTGAAGATGAAGGTCCTTCTATTGTTGAATTTCCTGATGATTGCACTATCCGTGTCAATACTGGTGATGATAGCATTGCCAACCCCAAAAAGGATTTTGAATTTGATAGAGTATATGGACCTCATGTTGGACAAGGTTCGTTTAGATATTATTTGCTTCTGTTTAAAATTTTAATTTATTTATATCTTAGATATCTTGGCTTTGATGCTTGTTGTGCAGCTGAACTGTTTAGTGATGTTCAACCATTTGTGCAATCGGCATTGGATGGATACAATGTTTCAATATTTGCTTATGGACAAACTCGCTCTGGAAAGACACACACCATGGTTGTTATCTCTCTCTCTCTTTCTCCCTCTTCCCCCCTCCCTCCACCCAAACCACGCAAAAAAACACACTTACACTTGCACATTGATAAAGTTATCACAGAACCAGCAAATAAACAAATAAAAACAGAATAAGAAATAGCAGCAGCATGAAGAAGAATTTTATTCAAAGAAGTGGAGTAAGATACAAAGTATCTTCCTCACACCCCAATAGTTTTACTCACTGCCCCTAAGCTACTTAAGGTGGAAGAAAATGCAAATTCAAGTCATGCCTCTCTCTTCACTCGCTTCTTCTGTGTAGCTTCTTATATGTACTGCAATCACATGTTTCCTTGAATTCCCCTCCAATAAAATTGGGCTGAGCTGGCCAATAACTTCCATTTCTTCTACAACCTTCTTGCTTCTTCCAGAATGCACAACTGCCTCCTTTTTTCCCCTTCCTTTAGGTTCAGCTGAAGAAGGGTCGATTCAAGCAGTGATTTGGCTAGCAAAACCATCAGTTCTATAATGTAAATCTTTTTGTCTATCATTTTGCTCATAATTGAAGTTGGGTCCAACCTGTTCCCTTAATCTTGCAAATTGTAACTCTTTCTAATCTTCTACAGCCATCCCTGCAACATTCTATGTACATATGCTCACTGAAATTAATTTTGTTACTTCTCAAAATCCCTCTGCCTTATGAACTGTTATTTGCTTAATATCAAGATTTCAGATCCTACCACTTAAAGCATAGCTTATAAAGTAGTTGATGAAGTCAAGTAGGATCTAAAAAGGATAATCTTATAAAGCTCACACCAGTCCAACCACAAACAATCTTGTCAGTTTCAGTAAAACTCCAAATTTTGTAGACTGTCCTCAGAGTAACTTGATCTCAGTGTCCTTACTTTCCTCGACTTGCTGTGATGAATATGGAAGGTTGAAGATATGGAAGATGTTGTAGAAGATGATGAAACATTTTGAGGCCTTTATTAGGAGGCTTGCAAGGTGGGCTTTGAAAATGCTTTGACCTAGTATGTTCGTTAAGTGGTCTGACTTGGTGGTGGAGTAATCCCATTGGATCATTTGAGCTCAGTTTGCTCTTTGAGCTTGTTGGCAAAATCGGGCCCACCTCTCTTAACATTGCCTTTGGGACTCCAGGCTCCACATCTCCTATCATCTCCTTCCTTCTAACAATTTCCCAAAGGGAGGACCTTGCAAATATCTCTCCTGTGTCTGAACTTGAAAAATATTGGTCCTTGTCCTGAAATTCATCATACCATTCCTCTTTTTTGAGTCATGGGACTGCAACCGTCCCTTTAGGTCCCCATGTGACTTCGGCATGGAGAGTTAGGTGCCTATGTTGCTGTTGGGGACACAACCATCATCACACCAATCACGAAGCCCAGCTGAACTCAAGGTTTTCAATGTTCAGTAATTTGCTGTAATTATTCTGCTTCTAACTAGGGCCCAAGTGAGTAGAGGCTGTCATCATCGGATTTCTCAATACCAGATGAGATGGGCTTCCTTATTGCTGCCACAGGCAAAATAAATTTTAACATATTTGCAGGTTTTCTGGATATAACATATTTCCTTGCCTGAGCAATTCAGTTTTGTGGATTAGTTCCATCAAAACAGGGAAGCTGCCATGGGAGTTTCTGTGAGCAACATAGTGCTAGTTTCAGATATTGTACATGAGGTGTTACTTGTAGATGTTAGTTGGAAAATTTGGTTAGAGATTTGAATGAGTGAGGGGCGTATATTTCCAATCTGATGAACTCTACTCTCTTTCGAATCTCAATGTGGAGAGTACCTCTCCCATTCTGGTTGTGTTCCTGTCCATGTGAGTAAGTTAGCATTCCATCAATGATCTGGTTGTGTTCATCCTTGTGATTGAAATTCAAATGGTAGGTCGGACTGATTGATAGAGTAAGGAATCATAGAATCAACAGGGAAACAAATAAAAACAGAACAAGAAATAGCAGCGGGATGGAGAGAGTATTTTATGCAAAGAAACCTAAAGTGTCCAGGAGGCATAGGATACAAAATATTTTCCTTGTACCCTAACAGTATACTCACTGCCCACATGCTACTCAAGCTGGAAGAAAACACAAATTCATTTGTCTCATTTTCACCCTCTTTTTTCTTATAGTTTCCTGTGGCTGCTGCAATCACATGTTTCCCAGATTTTCCTCCAACAGAATTGGGCTGATCTGGCTAATTACTTGCATTATTCTATAGCCTTCTTGCTTCCTCTACATTACCCCATCCAATTCCTTTTCTTCCTTCCTCTAGGTTTGGCTGAAGGAGGTTCTGCAAGACAGCTGTATTTGTGAGGATTATTTATTTTCCTCATGCTTGTACATGCATGAGAATGCGTTTTATGTTACTTCAGTCTTAGAGGTTCTGTAAAAGTTTGGGGGCATGCAATAATATCTTTCTTTGGATGAAACTCTTTTGTTGTTGCCTGTAATATACAGATAATCTTGGAAATAGAATGGGGATACATTAAGTTAGAATGATTTGTGGCAGAATGATCTAATCTGTTTTTTTTTGCTTGCTGAATTTTCTCTGCATTTTTATTCTAAAATGACCTGACTGACTTCTCTAGAAACTTTGCTGACCTGGATAACATGTTCATTTGATTCCTTCTGGTTTTATTTCCTTGCTATGTATATGGCACTTGATGCCCTTGTATTATGTGCTTGGCTTATTATAGGACTCCAGTATATATTCACTATTGATTTCTTTTACATGGTTTCACTTTCTCAGGAAGGGTCCAGCCATGATCGTGGTCTATATGCTCGTTCTTTTGAGGAGTTGTTTGATTTAGCTAACTCTGATTCAACTTCTACTTCTCGATTCAGCTTCTCTATTACAGTTTTTGAGTTGTACAATGAACAGGTTATATATTGATCTCTTACCATCATCATACTTCTTTTGTTTTATAATGGAGTTTTTTTTCCCAGGATTTTATTTTGAATTGGGTGTGAATAAAGTAAACTATAATATGAAAATGACACATCCTTAAATGCTCTAACATAGATCTTTTTCATGTTCTTACAGATTCGTGATTTACTGTCAGAATCAGAGAGCAGTCTACAAAAGATCTGCATGGGATCAGCAGAATCTTTTATAGAGCTTGTGCAAGAAAAAGTTGATAATCCTTTAGACTTTTCCAGAGTCTTGAAAGCTGCATTTCAGAGCCGGGGAAATGACATATCAAAGTTCAATGTTTCTCATTTGTATGGCCTAAATTTTGTACTCAAAGTCTCTCTCTCTCTCTCTCTCATGCTCATATGATAATTGGTTATTGGGACACATTGTGCTTTTAACTAATTGCTACCATGAGAAGCATTTAAGCATAACTTACTTAATCTGAAAGAAATCCTTTAATAATTCCATAAAAGAATACCATGTTTAGGTTGTGAAAATATCCTAAGAAAGTGATTGTTAATATGTTATGTGCCTGAACATAGTCAGTCAGTTGGTTATGCTTAATTGAGTAAATATGATTTCCAATATCATTTTTCTTCCTGAATCTAAATGGTTTCTTATTTAGCTCATTTTTTTCGTATACTGATTCGAGTCTGAGCACCACCTGCTCTCTTGCTGGTTGTTAAAAATGAATGCGATCATCAAAGTTGTAACCTTAAATTATGTCTATTCACCCCCAGGAAAAGGCTACTAATTACAAGGCTATTTATAGTATCAAGTCACTATAATTTTCTGCTATGTTTGTTGTGGCTTTGACCTCAAGTACTGATTTCTAATGAATTTATGTAAACTTGTTGTCTTCCCTTGTCAGGATCATCACAATACATATATATTATCACAATTTGATCAGTGGAGAGAACTTGTACAGCAAGCTTTCTCTTGTTGATCTGGCTGGAAGTGAAGGTTTGATTACAGAAGATGATAGCGGGGAGCGTGTGACAGATTTGTTGCATGTGATGAAATCACTTTCAGCGTACGCTTTATTAGCACTTTTTATTCATTAAATACTTTCTTGGTTCCACACACAGGAGTTATTGAATTTATATTTCGTGTTATTTCATTTTCCTGGAAATAGAATTGTATATAATCCTATACTTTAAGCTCCAAGTTGTATTGTTAAGTTTGAGACAATTGGTGAGTGTGATGGGGGTATATATTATCCATTCATCTTTCAAATCAAGTATCAATAATTTGAACATATTGGACTCAGGACTATGGTCTTTCTATTCCATGGTCTTATTACAATTTGCAATTTGTATGTAGGTTGGGGGATGTTCTGTCTGCTTTGACTTCAAGGAAGGATGTTGTTCCTTATGAAAATTCAATGCTCACAACAATACTTGCAGACTCTCTAGGTTTGACCCTTTTCATTAATGAATGAAGTTTTGGTGCAGTTCATTGGTCAAAATTGTAATAACATAAAAATGATTTTTTTTTGGAGAACATAATGCACAGTAGCTTCCTAATTGTACCTTTTCATGTTATATTTAATTCTTTGTGGAGTTATTTCAGAATGTTGTGTGAATTTGCATAAGATAATTCCTGTGTAATTATGCTTGTAATAGTGTAAGTTTTCAACACAACCAACAGTATAAATATCCAATGGCTTGAGGAAAAAATCAAGCTCTTATTTTCTTCCAATTTTCTCTCTATTCCTTCTCTTTCTTCTTCTTGTGCATGGTATCAGAGCCTTAAAGTCTAATACCTGAACTTGGCCCATTTCTTCCCACTTCGCTCTTTCTTTCTGGGTCTCTCAAAAAATGAGTTCAAAACCACTGCTTTGCTTGAGGCGTCACTTTTTGACCATCAGGAAGGTACTGATGGCATGGGTTCATGGTCCAAATCTCAGTGACCTCCATGGAGCTAATTTTGCCGCAGAATAGAGCCCAATATTTGAAATCCATCTGGTTCAGGTTTGACTCAAATTTCTTTTCCAGCATGAATCTCAGTTTTTCAAATCCTTTCAGAGACTCGCTTCACATTATGATCCCCATTCTAAGTGTCAAAACTCATTTCTATGTCGTGTTTGCTAATTATGAAAAGATTCATAATAAGTTGCATTTGGTTTAAATTAGTCTGATTAAGTGACCTTTTTTCCATTTTTAGTATTTGTTGATAAAATGGATCAAGCCCAACTCTATCCTAGAAGAATTGCCCAAGTCATATACCAAATTTGCTCAATAAACAGTCAGTGTAGGATTTAACACACCCCTCACTGTAAAATTTAACATTTGGAGCGTGAAATTTCTAGGACTGGAATCTTAAGGTGGTCCAACCTTGAAACTGGCGTTGGTTCTCATACCGTCCTGATAAAATGGACGGAACCCAACTCTAGCCCAGAAGGCACCTCGTTAGAGGAGGGTTGTCCAAGTCATATATAAAGCATTTTTGTCAAATACCCAATTGATGTAGGATTAACAGTTCCCCTTTTTGGTTTTCTAAAGCCTTTTTTTTGGATGCTATATACAGGTATTTGGGTTAGGCTATTCTGAGGTCCTTTGATGGCAATAGTTATGATCAAAAGATATATGCTTAATTACTACAACTTTGTCAAGTCCAATATCCAATCAAGAATTCACACTATGGCTGTTCTATCACACCCTGGGCTGGTCATATGGATTTTCTGCAATATTAACCTGTCTCATACATGATGTTGCGCCTGTTCACTTCCTCTTTTGTTCCTCTTTTGTGTTTTATCCAGTGATCAGTCTTGCATACTGTTGTCACTGATCTGTCAGAAGTCACTTTTGTCATAATGGTTTTTACAATAATGAAATAAGTTTACAGCTTGTAATCGTTTTTCTTCTTCTACTACAATTATTATTTTCAACTTCATTTTCTTTGCTAACTGACATTCATCAATAATTTTCTCTAAAATTTTTTATTTCTATAGGTGGAAGCTCAAAGTCTGTGACAATACTTAATGTGTGTCCAAATGCTGCAAATTTGTCAGAGACATTATCGTCCCTAAATTTCTGTGCTAGAGCACGAAATGCTATGCTAAGCCTTGGAAATCGTGATACAATTAAGAAATGGAGAGATGTGGTAAGTTCTTGCTGTGCTTTCAGACTCGGAATATATCCTTATTATTTGCTTGCCAACTTTTCCTTTCTGTAACAAGTTTTGCTTTCATTAGCATGTGCCTTCTGCTGCAGTGCAAGTCTAGGGAAAAAAAAAATTCATGGGTGTTAAAGAGGGCTACTTGTATTTTATAATGAGGATAAATATTGAATTATATTATAGTTGGGACTGTATTGATCGTCAAGGTCCTTATATAGATGAAAGAAGTGCAAGACACAAAAATTTATGCTCTGAGTGATTTCAATTACCTTCTCTCTTTTGATAAGATATAATCTTATTAAGAAAGGAAGAAGAATGTATAATGCTGAGGGTAAGACATTCTCCTATAGAAGCAATGCAAGGCAACATGTAAAGACATAAAGATCAGGCCCTTCAATCGAGTCGAATAGCACCTAAAGATACCCTCTTGAAAGTTCCTTAAGCATACTCCTTCCCATCTAAAAAGCATAACTCCAGAGAATTTTTGCATCTTTTCTATCACCAAATCTTCCCTTTTTTAAACCAATGGAACTACAGAAGTCTCCAAGCATATAGACACACTCAATGCTCCACAAACATGCCACGGATGATTCCAAATTCAACAAGTTATATCATAGTCTAAACATGTGAGAATTGGGCAGGGCTTGCCGTGCATACAAAAAACATGCTTATATGGAGAGGGTGCATAATTAGATATTCTTGTTTGCATTTCATCATTAATGTGCAACTTTTGGTAACTATGAAGCAAACTAAAGCCTTTAATTTGAGCTTCACTTTGAATTTTATTGGCTTATTGAGAAGAATGGTCATGAGAGGCATAAATAAAATGGTAATAGGAGGCTAGAGAATTACATCCAAAGACCAAATCCTCTATCCATCACAGGAAGAAAATGGAAAAAAGAAAATAAAATCCACCTCTAAGCCCTTGATGTAATTTTTCTTTTTGCGGCTATTAACTTTCCTATAAATGAAAAAGTCTAGGAGAAGATAGTTCTCATTCGAAAACAATTTGGGAATTGGAGTATCATGCAAAGACAAATGTCTATACAGGTGAACGGAATGAGAAAGCAAAATTCTTAACCAGAACATGCATCTTCTGATAAACAAATACAACCAATTGTGTATTTAATGTGACGAAAGAAAAATAAGAACACACCCAAGATATGATTTTCCTTTCATTGGTAGTAATTTGATTTTTATTAGTTTTTTTAATATTTTGACTAAAATGGACATGTTTAGTCCACATAACAGTTCATGCCATAGTCTGAAAGCTATATTTTAATACTTAATGGAGGTATTGCTATTGTGAAACATACCAATTCTGTAGTTTGTGATAATTCTGCAGGCAAATGATGCCCGGAAGGAGTTATATGAGAAGGAAAAGGAAATTCTGGATCTGAAACAAGAGGTTTTGGGACTAAAGCAAGCACTTAAAGATGCAAATGATCAGTGTGTCCTATTATACAATGAAGTTCAGAAGGCATGGAAAGTTTCCTTCACGTTGCAATCAGATTTAAAGGTAATGTAACTTGATGAGTTGGGTGTAGTTTCCCGTTCTAGGATATGCTACACTGCTACTTGGCCTTTTGGCTTTGATTTTTCTTGTCGCAAAATTTTATTTGAATCACCTGTTATTAGGTTACTATTTTTCTTTTTCTATTTCTTTTTTGTTGAAAATGTTGAATCTATTTTGTGGAGCTTAAATATCTTCTTTTGCAGATTATGTAGTACATTCCTGAGTGATGGCATGTATTGGTGGTGCATTTGCACTGAAGTTCTTTCTCTTTTCTTTTGGTGTATATATAATGGGGTTTTGTTGCACGGTGGTGTTGCTCATTTTCTCAGTTCCACACCTGCTTTGCCACTTTCAAAATCTGTCTTATAATTAGTGGAGTTGCCTGTTTAGATAAGCTGTAGCTGAGCTCTTCCATTTCTATATTTTGATTGATGCAGTCTGAGAATATCATGCTTGCGGACAAGCATAAAATAGAAAAGGAACAAAATGCTCAGCTCAGAAATCAGGTAGCTCAATTGTTACAGACAGAACAGGAGCAGAAAATGCAGCTCCTGCAACGAGATTCCACAGTTGAGACATTGCAGGTTGGTGTTGTATTATTTTTCATTTACATCCACAGGTATATATTGCTAGAATCAACATGTTTCATTATGAAAGGTTGCACACACTTGAATAATTGTTTAAGCTACTGTGTCATCATAGTCACATATGAATATAAGTCTTTAATATGTGAGGTTTATGTTGCTGTTGTTCAAAGAGCATTACCTGCTTACTTGTTTTACATGTACATCTTTGTAGTTGCCTTTTCAGTTTTATAGGAGAATTTCTTGTCCTCTACGTGCACATCTCTGTTGAAATTCTTGTTTGCATTTGTACTTTATTTCCAGTTCTTACCGGCAATAGACCTCATTAAGCTTATGAATGAAATGTACAATTATTGTTTCTGTTCTTCTGGTCTTTTTTTGTTCTTTACATTTTTGCGACATATATAAACCTTCACTTTCTGATGTAGGCTAAAATTAAAAGCATGGAGTCACAACTCAACAAAGCACTTACTTCTAATGAAGCTAGTTCAAAGTTTGGCTCAGAGACTGGGCCTGGAGTTTCATCAATTTCCAAAGCAACTGCAGATGGCTTGGAATCTTCATCAGTAACCAAGAAACTTGAAGAAGAACTCAAGAAACGTGATGCACTTATTGAGGTTTGCTTCATTTTTTTGAAACTACATATAGGGTGATGATGATTGATCAAAACATCCTGGAAAGCTGGTAGTCGTTGCATAAACGTTGACCAGAATGATACGGGAAGTACTAGGCAATGCATAATATTGCATATTCATAAGCAATTAAGCCTACCTTCATTTGTTTCCCTCTCTGAATGTTATGCTTGAAGGGGAGTAGAGAAAATACTGAGGGAATTGGACATGGTATTTTGGTCTTTCTGAAACCAAATTTCTGAATCCTACTCCTACTATTACATACTTGTTTCCGTGATATAGCTTACTTCTTACTGGACCATTACCATGTTTTTGCAGAGATTGCATGAAGAAAATGAGAAATTGTTTGATAGATTAACAGAGAAAGCATCTTTAGCTGGATCCCCTCAGGTATTTGCTGCCCTACATAGTATTGATATGGGTGCCATATCCAATTCTTATGGGTCATATGTATGCACGTAATTTGGTTTCCAACTCCATAATCTGCCTAGCTGTGATACTCTCATGCGTTTTGTTGTTGAATCCATCATTTTCCTGGATTCTAAAGAATTATTGATAGTGAATCAATTGAAGTTTGAAGGTTCAACAATCAGACTGTTATACAAGCCACTTATCATCCATGTAAAGTATAAACTCGATATTTTGCTGATTCTGATTAGCTGACATGGAATTTATGCAGACAAGATGATGAATTCCCTTTTCTGGCGCTGGTATAATTTGTTTCAAAATCTTTATGTATATTATGCTTGTAGGCAGATAGACTTGTGTGCAAATGTATTTTAGGTTCAGGTTGTCAAAAGTAAATACCATGGTCTGCTGATGGCAGCTTCTATTCGTACACTTTGGTGTGTTCAATCTCTATTTTGTCCTGGTGGGATAGTATCAGTTTACTTTTGGTGAGGTTCTTCTAATATCCATCATGTGGTTCTGTATTTTGATGTCATGTTCTTTCTCAGGTTTCAAGTCCATTACCCAAAGGGACAATAAATTCTCAATCTCGGGACATGGGAAGGTGCTTTTTTTTTACACAAGTTAGCAGTAATTATGGTTGTCTTTTTTTTTTTCCTTCATATATTTGTTGCTATGTTCTGAATGCCTTCATATTTGTTTTACAACAGGAATGATAACAACAGTAAAGGGCAATCTATGGACGCTGTTACTTCACTACTGGCAGCAGATAAAAGTGATGGCACAGTTGCTTTGGTTAAATCAGGTTCTGAAAAAGTTAAATCCACACCGGCAGGAGAATATCTTACTGCTGCTCTAAATGACTTTGATCCTGAACAATATGACAGCCTTGCAGCCATTTCAGATGGAGCAAACAAGCTTTTAATGCTGGTATGCATTTTTTGTTGTTCCATTAGGACACAAACTTTACAGTCGTACCCTGATTTTTGTACTGTTTTCTGTAGTGTTCATATAATGCCGGGTCATTTTTAAATAATGTGCAAGAGGGTCCTTCAATGTTTACTAGGTTATGGGCAAGGACATAGAAATTTTAGATTGATAGTGTTGTTGCTATCACCAAAAACTTACATGTTTAATTTTCCTTATCTTTGTTAACCTTTTATTTCTAAAAAATTATTGGAAATTTCAAATGGAGAGATCTTATGAGTAGCTTCTTTCCTCCCTTTCCCTTGTTCTCTTTTTCTGAGCTATATTTATGATTTTTGTCTATTCTGCTACTCTACAGCTGGTTGCTCAGGGTAAATCATTGCTTTATGTCTGTCCAGTTACTCAGGGCTGGTTGATTGTGAGGTGCATGAAAAATTTTAAAATGCACTTGCTATTAAATCCGTTGCTGCTCTGGCTGAAAATTTTCCGTGAATAATATCTTTCTTTTCTTCTTTTTCTCGTGATAAAGTAGCAAGTAGCAACATTTTTGCGTATTTGAAACTCTCCCCTCCTGATAGTAACTGCTAATATTTCAGGTTCTGGCAGCAGTCATTAAAGCAGGTGCTTCTAGAGAGCATGAAATTCTTGCTGAAATTAGGGATGCTGTATTCTCTTTTATTCGTAAAATGGAACCCAAAAGGGTGATGGATACCATGCTTGTTTCCCGGGTCAGAATTTTGTATATACGATCTTTACTTGCTAGGTCCCCAGAATTGCAGTCCATCAAGGTACATCGGATGCTGACCTTATGTTCAATTATTTTTTGTTCAGCAGACATGCTGTCATTTGTATCTTCATGATTACTATAGATGGGCATCTTCCTGCTTCACTTTGTAGGTTTCCCCTGTTGAGTGCTTTTTAGAAAAAGCCAATACTGTACGAAGTAGAAGTTCCAGCCGAGGTAACAGTCCTGGAAGATCCCCTGTCCGTTATGCAGATGAACAGATCCAGGTGTTTAAAGTGAATATAAAGCCAGAAAAGAAGTCTAAGTTGTCATCAGTTGTTTTGAGAATGCGAGGAATTGATCAGGTAGCTATTCTCATATTAACTATTTGATATTTCATGTTGTTCCAAGAACTCTCTGGATAGCACCTGCCACCTAATGGACAGTCAAAATGTATTAGAAAGATTGCATGAGCAAAATGTACAGGACAACTAACTGAAATGAATAAGATATATGAAAAGGTTCAATTTTTGGTTTCAAATGGGCCCTGGAAATTTAGTTTAGACATGTTCACTTTGCTTGTCTCATGATTCAATGTTTCTGGTTGTCTTGTATATTCTCATCTCTTATAATATGGAGGAAACAACCTTTTGTGAGGCATTGATATATTTTGAAAAAAGAATGAGAATCGTATTATCATATTTACAGGATACATGGAGGCAACAGGTTACTGGTGGGAAACTAAGGGAAATACAAGAGGAGGCAAAAAGTTTTGCAATAGGAAATAAGGCTCTTGCTGCTCTTTTCGTTCATACTCCAGCTGGTGAGCTGCAGCGGCAAATTAGGTCCTGGCTTGCAGAAAGTTTTGAATTTCTTTGTGTTACAGGAGATGATGTATCAGGGGGGAACACTGGCCAGTTAGAACTTCTTTCAACTGCAATTATGGATGGCTGGATGGCTGGACTGGGTGCTGCCCTGCCCCCAAACACAGATGCCCTTGGACAACTTCTGTCTGAGTATGCAAAGCGGGTCTACAGTTCACAATTGCAACACTTAAAGGTATGCCTCATTTTTTTCTGAAGCCTATCACTAGGTAGATATTGCACATAAACATGTTAACCTGCCAACAGCCTTCTGTAATTGTTGTCAGTTTTCACTTGCGTCCGAGTGTATTCGATAGTGGTTCCTTTCCTTTTACACAGATTTTGTTATATTTGATGACCTTTGTAGAATCATTTCTGCTTAATGTTACTACATTGCAATTTTTTTGTTTTGTGAACCAAATGCATTTTTTAATCATTATTGCACCATTCCTTCTATAGATGTTCTTGGTGAAAGGCATTGAAAATTCTAATTGAAGTGCAAGAATGCATGTCACTAGATATGCTTAGAAAAGTACTGTTTTTGGATTATTTATATTATAAGGAAATAACTTAGTTCAGGGATTTGGTTTTTCCTAGAGTAACTTACTGAAGCTGGCACCTTATTAGCTATAGGTATTATTAGGTATCTTCTAATGTTTGAACTTTGCACCTATGAGATATGCTTATGCCTGTCAACATTATTAGGTACTTTCTAATGTTTTAAGTTTTAATCAGGACATTGCTGGCACCTTAGCAACAGAGGAAGCACAAGATGCTACACAAGTGGCAAAACTTCGTTCAGCTCTTGAGTCAGTTGATCACAAAAGAAGAAAGGTAGAAAACTTTGCCGGCTTAATTAGTATCTTACTTTTAATTTTCTTCTCTAAACTTTAAACAATTACTATACATTGTTCCATGTCTATTGTCAAAGTTATACACCTTAAGTGGTATCTCTTTTGATATTTGTTTATTATTCAATTGCTGATATTGTTTTGTTTGTTTCTGTATGTATTTCTGGAGTAACTAGAAATTCTATACGTGAAACAAAATGGAATGTGAATTCAATATCCAAAACATTGAAAACATAAGTGGAAAGAAGACATCCTTTTTTCTGACTGAGATTTAACTTGGGCTAACTCACTATAAATTTCTAATGGCACATTTACTTCTCTACTTTCTAAGCTATTTGAAATACAAAGAGAACAGCCCAGATTGGGAGCTGGGGGTATGGAAACTGATTAAGTTGATTCTAGTGAAACCTCAAGGAAGGGGAAGGGGTGGGAGGAGGTGTTGGAGAAGAAAGGGGTATAACTTTGGTAAGCTCTAGAAATAGTTGGATGTGCTATATTGGATGATGATTGGTTGGTTAGTAATGAGAATGAGAGGATCAAATTTATGGAATTGGTATAATTTCAAGGGTTTGCATGTATTCTCTTTCTTCCCCCTTTTCTGAAATTTCTTTCTAGTGCATGGTAAATGTAAAGGAATGTGTATTTGATGATTTTATTTTTGAATGACCACTATCTGTTTATATACAAGAATGATGACTAGTTTAGAAATTAATGTCTAAATCAAGAACAATGATCTCCTAGAATTAAGCCATAAATGAAGCTAATTTATTTACATTGATTTATTCCCATGACACTCTCTCTCAAGTTGGAGCATAGATATTAATTATGCCTAATTTGTTATAAATATAGTCAATCCGAGGTCCATGTAGAGCTTTAGTGAATATGTCTCTTAATTGTTCT
>CAOGCB010571810.1:0-14637 GCA_948266635.1 Cnidoscolus chayamansa | reverse complement strand
ATATTGATGCGGATTTAGTTAGTAATAGACTTGAATGGAGGCGTAAAATCCGAGTAATGGAAGGAGTCTAAGGCGTGTGATTGGAATATTTCATGAGAGCTTATTTGTTAGAGGATTCATACAGCCGACCCCAACTTGTTTGGGACTAAGGCTTTGTTGTTGTTGTTGTTGTTGTTAACTATATTAATGTTAGGGATAGCTGCCAAAAGTCTTGTTACTTTTCAAAGTTTTGCAATTCTACCCAATACTTTAAAAATTACCAACAGAAACTCCACTTAAACACTATGCGATGCAACATCAATCTCAGAAAACTGTTAAACCAATTTTCTAAGCTCATATTCTCTAAAATATTCCATAAGTCGCTTATAGAAAACGATGCATGTTGGTTAAGAAGTGATTTAGAGATTTTTTTCAGGGACTGAGAGTTTAGAGAACTATTTAGGAGTTGATTGAAGGCTGATGTGGTATGATTATGTGGCATTTCCATTAGTTAGATTACTGTTTTTTTTACTGGTAGGGTATTAATGGGTAATAGTCCAAAAGTACAGGGTTTAATTGGCAATTTTGAAGTATAGGATATAATCGCAAAATTTTGAGAAATATAAGATTTTTTTGGCAGTTATTCCTTAAAATTACAATACATCTTATTTAATTTTTCTCTCTATCATGATGGTGGAAAATTTAGTTAAGAACAATATAAATATTTGGATTAAATAAAATATGTTACTATAAATATGAATATAATACTAAAGTAGTTTTTTTTTCTATAATTTTTCATATTTTAATAATTGTTTCTCATTGTTTCTGTCACATAATAAATTTATTTTGTAAAGTATTATGTTGTTATTAATAAATTTTAATAAGGGAAACTTAGTCCACATATGGAATAAAGTGAAAAAAGCTATCAACGAATGAGCTTTTGAATCAATAGCTGCTAGGACTCCCAACAACCAGCAATAGTTTATTTAAATAACTATCAGGGACCAGAAAGTAAATATCTGCCTTAGACAGATAAACCAAAGCCCTCCTAAGATTTATGAATGTATCAGTAGTAAGGTGTTTGAGCTTTTGATGACAATGTTTCTGTTAAGCCAATTGCATTAAACCTATAAGGGATAGAAGGAACTCATACATGTTCCAATCTTGGACTAAGTGAACAGGTATGCTTTAAATTCCAATTCCGGGAAGTAAAATTGGTATTTGTATCAACACTGCCTATCATAAATTGCAATTGTTTCATAAATTCGTGGTGACTTGGTTGTTGTTTGAAATCTATTTTGCAAATTGACACTATTAAAAATCTACCTGTGAATGTGATTTTTCAGCCCTTTGCTTTCCATGTACAAATTACAAGTCAAAGACTGGGAGAGGAGAATGAGGGGAAAAAATAAAATGAAACTGAAAAAAAAAAAGACAAAGGAAAACCGAGCCTCCTTTTCTTCTAAGCCAGGGCCAGGGATAAGTCTAAAATTTGCATTGCCTGTTTTATATCTTCAACATCGATATCTTTCAGTTTCCCAGTCTTAGATGAGACAATACTGCATTTCTTTTCTGCTGCATTGGGAACAAATAGTTTTCCTTTCTCTTCAGATGAAAACAGTGCAATGCTGCAAAAGTGTCATCCCAAACACCAATTGGAGTCACGCTTCAAATTATGTGTTGATTCTGAAAATTATTATCATGACACATACCTATAACTACTGTGCATAAATAAATTTTAATGTAAAAGACACAGGGATACTAATCAATGTTATCTTTGTGTCTGCAAACTTAAATCAGGAGAGTATGCAGATACTAATTACACAAGTTATATTTAGCATAGAAATTACCTAGGTTTGTCACGTGCATGTGCAAGTTGGATAGCTGCTGTGTTTGTAGCAATTACCCCAGCTGAGTCATTGATGAGCGCTGCCAGCTGAAACAAAAAGATCTTTAATTAATGTTTCTAGCATAAGATTTATAAACCAATCCAAAAATTGTCTTACTATAGATTAAAAGTTTGTCCAGGCGTTTTTGTTTCTATTATACTATCTTATGGTAGAAGACCTTCTATATATTCATGTGATAGATGAGCATTCTCATTCGTTGATAGCTATTTCGTAAATTTTATTTGATTTTTTAAGATGATGCAACATAATCATGTGCTATATCACACATGGTGTTGAATTGCCTGCTCCAAGATAAGTTTTTATACCATACAAACAAGGTCTGTACAGAAGGTGCAGGAAAAATTGAAAGATTGTTCAGCAATTTGGAGCTAGTCCTCAAACAAAAAAAGGGATTCTGCTTTGCATTTATTTGGCTCAGGATTGAAGCTTCTTCTAAGCCAACGTTTTGATTATCAGAAAATGAGTGGAAGAAGGAACATGCCTGTCCAGGAGTAGTAATAAAGACAATGCTGGTATCATCTCCAACTATTTCCTCTACATTTTCCCTTTCTTTCTCATGTGGAATGACAAAAACTGGCTTAAAACCCCTGCTTCCAATGTTTTACATCAAGTTCTGGATCAAGATTTTAAAACCATGACCAAGGAAGAAACTTGGTAAGATGTACCTTGTAATATCTGCTATTTCAGCCCATACTTGTAGAGGCAGCAGGCTGTCAGTATCCCCCCTAGACTGCATTGAGGCCTTTGAATCTGATTCTATCCCATGAATTACTATATACTTTCCTTTCTCAGCGCCCACGGCTCTATATTTTGCTTCTACGAAATCTTTCAGCTTTCTTGAAATGGAAACTTTTAGTGGAGGCACTGGTTGCCTAGGCACACTCCGGAAAGGTCTTCCCAACCAATCAAGCATCTGATGATACCTAAACCGAGCAATCTCCAGATGAAAACTTCTAATACGTACTAGACACAATAAAGAAAATTGGGGCAATGTCTCGTTACAATGTTCTAAGTACAAACAAACTGCAGTGCTGTGATAGAACTCACATGTGATATCCACCTTCTGAAAGATTTGTACTATCTGGAGTAAATGTTTCTGATAGGAGTAATCCTGCTCCTGCAGCGTTTACATTTGGGTAAATGTAGCTAACTCTATCCCTAGCTGATGTCATAAATAAGAATGCTGCATGACCAAGCCCTGCCAGTTTGGTTGACAAGACCATGTCATAGTACCTATTCTGCAAACAGGGAATGCGTCTTTACAAAGCTAACGAAATTGATGATTTCTGCAAATTTAAGTATGAAAATAGGAAATACTTCTTTGTTGGGATTTTGGATTCAGTATAGTGTGGATTATGGCTTCTTGTGCCTGTCTCCGAAATTCAACTACAAGTCTAGTATGAATTGAAGTGGACACATCTAGAAGGAGAAAAAAAACAAGATACTTGTTATTTGCTGTTATGCACCCACTAACCTTAAGAACTCCAAGCATGTCAGTGTACTCTGCTGGCTCGGGGAAATCATCATCAGGGTCATAAACCGTAGCCCATCTCACATTCTTGTTCAACTCATAAGTTTGTTTCCCTCTTGCTGATGCTACTATATCTATTTGAACACCAGGGTACCTTAAAAAAAGACAAAGTAAGCACCATTGTCCATATGAATCCAAATCGCATCCTTCCAAGACATTAATGTACAGAAGATAGTAATTAATCTTAAAGGTTAGTAGTATGCTTGTAGACCAACAGAATGGTTTATGTTATATTGAGCAGCATCTAATTTCGGTATCTATGTGTATACCTATCCTTGAGCAACTGAATGGCAGGAAAGAAGAGCAAGTTCTCATAAACACCACCAGACATCACACAGCAGCACCTTCTAACATCACCTCTAATTTTCAATGGCAAAGAAGCAATCTCCACATTGAAACCCTTGGGAAACTTGAGGAACCCATATGGGTTATCGGGGTTATCAGGTGGTCTGGGATCTTCCTCTTGCTTTCCATCTGCAAACAAGGAGCCATATTCCATGTCAGGGTCATCTCCGTAGTCGAAAAGGTCAAGCCATGGGTTCTTTTTCTTTGCATAGGTGAGAGTTGCTGGTTTTCTAGTGCATGGAGGGTGATCAGGTAATGGGTTCAAGAATGATGGCTTGGTAAAGTGAGCCGAGGGGATTGAAGAAGGTGTGTTCGTGAGAAAAGGAGAGATGGTTTTGGGTAGCAGAGAAGTTGAAGCCATGAGCTTTGCTAGTTTTCAGCTCTGATATGGCAGCTTTGAAGGTTTGGGATTCCATTTCAATGGGTGGAAGCTGGTTGGATAAGTGGGTCCCCTGCTCCCTACTTTTTTCTTTCTTTCTGAAATTTTAGTTTTCTTCCTTCATTTGTTTGTTATAAATAGAAAAAAAATATATATATTTTAGATAATGACTTCTTGGCAGGGATAAATTATCAAATTATTATTCCTTTTTCTTTTCTAAAAAATAATTCTATGTGCTAGATGATATATTTTTCTTTTCATTTAATTTAAACTATAATTTATTAATAATTTAGTTCGTAATTAATTGGTTTGATTTTGAATTGCGCGGAATTAAAAAAATAAAAATATATTTTAAAAAGCTGAATGAATTGGATATAAGAAAAAAAAAATTGAATACTGATGATTTTAAGTTTACTTCAATTCAATTATTTTAAAAATTAAATTATGGACAAAATATAATTTTGCCTTATAAAATATAAATAAAAATTATATATATATTTTATAGTATGATAAATTAAGAAAAAAATTGCAAATTGAAAATAATTTAGATTAGGTTAATTTTTTTTTATTTTTTAACTTTCTAATTTTTTAAACATAAATAAATTAAATAAAATTTTTATAAAATTATAATCAAATCAAATTGAATTTTGGTTTAATTGGATTTTTTTGAATTGAAATATTTATATTTTTTATAATTTTAAATATTTATATTATTATAATTAAAATTAAAATAATTAAAAACGAGTAAATCTTTCAGTTTTTATAAAATAAAAACACTTTCATTAAGAGAATTTAAAATAAAAAAAATAACTAGTGAAAATATAATTTATATTCTTCTATTAAATAATAAAATTACCATATTTTAATTTATGTCAGATTTAAAAAGAAAAAGAAAATTAGTAACAACATCCGAAAGCCAAAGCCCAAACACAGAACATTATCAAATGTCTGATTCCTTGCTTGCTTTAACAAAGGAAAAAAGTCCACCCGCAAATTTCCTACAACCATTCCTCATTTTCTCTCCACTTTCTCACTCCCCAAACATAATTTCACTCTTCAGTCTTCATTGAAGCAGGAATCCAATCTCCTTAGTAACCGCAAAAATCGTAACTGGAAGAGAAAATTTGACAACTTTACCAAGCGCATTTTCTGGAACCACAATTCTGTAGTTGACAATGTCGGGCCCACCGCGAGTCCGGTCGATGAACATTGCAGAACCTGAGAACAAGGCACCGCAAAAGCCGGTGAAGAAAGCTGACAAACCTCAGCAGCAGCAAGACATCGAGTCCAAGGACAGGAAACATGGGAAAGTGCAGTCCGCTGTTTTGCGCCAAAAGTCGATGAATGGTTCGTGCTCCTCGGACGCCTCGTCGGATTCATCGCACAGCCGGGCATCGTCTTCGTCCTCGCTTTCTTCGCGATCATGGTCTAGCGGGAAAATGACGGTGGCGGCGCGGAGGAATGGAGTGGTAAGGAGAAAGCAGTGTGAAGTGAGAATTGACAAAGAGGCGAAAACCGGCGGTGATGATGATCGTGTGGTGGTGGAGAGTGGCAATGTGGTTAGCGCAAATAGTGGGCCATTGGACGCAGCTGATCGCTTGGAAATGAAGAAAAGGTGCGGTTGGATTACATCCAATACTGGTAAGTTCTTGTATTGGGTATATTTGTTTAGTTGATTTTTCTCTTTATATTTTCTTGTGATTTAAGAATGCAGAAATGGGAATATTTTTGTGGTGATGGGTACTGCTACTTGACTTGTTTGGAAATGAGTAGGAAGGGTATCGTTTAAAGTGTTCTTCTTTAATCTGGGTTTGCAGGTTCATTTTAAATGTTGAAAATTGAAGAAACGATAAGAAGTAGGAATCAGATACTTATATTGGAATAGATATTTTAGTTTAATCTAATCTTGGAACTGATAGAGAAGTGATTATGACATGTAAATCCATTTAATCCACTTTGCCCTTCTTATACCTTAGAATCTGAGGTGTTCTTAGGTTCCTTTTTGAAGCTACGACACTTATGACTCCCTTTTTCATGCCGTTTAGATCTAGTTAGATGTTAACAATTAGGACATATTGATTGAAAAGTTATCTTCTTGAGCCCGGTTTTGTCTGGTGTAAACAGTGGGGAATGTTGAGTATAGAAGATGGATATAAACTTTAGCGCATAGCTTTCTGGTGGGTAAGCTGAGTTACAAAGATGTTATATAGAAAATCTTTTAGGTTCATGACTTCAAGTGGTCTGAAAGGAAGTTCACACATAAGCACACGGATGGAAGGGCATTTGACATGGCTGTACCTTGCAAAGAATTAGAGTCAATTGGAATGATTATTATTCGTTTTTCTCTCATGATAGCCATATGAAACTATGTTCACAATTGATTGTGTTTTAAATTTTTTGAGTGATATGTTTAGAATCCATTCAGTTAGGTACTTTTCCTCCCTAAATTATTCTTTCGCTCTCTTCACCTTGTACTTTGAAAATGATATGTCCTTCCTGAATCCATGCAACAAATTCCTAACAAATTTGAATTTACCTTATGACTTGACCACCTTGATATATTTGCAAGTACAAAGCTTTCACAGTGATCCTTAATGATCTTTCTGGAAAGGGAGAAGATGCAATCCTCTATTCTGGATTACCTGGAGTAATTGACCTGATGTTACAGGGGAAATTGATAATAAGCTAGCTCATACAGTAAGAGAAGAGATGGGATTGATAAGCAAGCTCTTTTAGTATGAAAATAGACAAATGATGTTAACTGAAGAACATTAAGAATGTGAACTCTCGTATTATTACTGAAATGATGTTATTAATGCCAATAGCTGACAGAGTAGAGGGTTGGGATTCTCTTTGTGACTGGTACCTTTTGGGTAGTTATGTTTCTGAAACTGGAGCTAGTTTTCAGAGGTCAGGTTGATTCAATCTGTTCATTTGTTTCCATATCCATAGCATGTCTTTCTTTCCTAAAATTAACAAGAGCAACCTGCCTTTGGCCTAAGAATATATGTAGTATGAGGCATCTGTGAATCGAAGGGAAGAAGAAGAATGTCTGTGATCAATTCATTTTGGATAAACTTACAAGTAAATATTACATCAGAAACTTAAAAAATATAGCAATATGTTAATATCTTGAGGATATCATGTGCACCCATGACAACTGTGTTTGCGTGAAACCTTTCTGTGCAGTCTATACCTACTTCACATGATTAATTTCAAAGCTGGAGGAGAACATACACATGAATTTGGAGTATCCATCTCCATATTTATCTTTAGTCATTCTGAGGGTTATATTATCAAGAAAGAATATTTTGAATAAAAATTCCTTGGGATGTCTGATTTAGGGGGATGATGGTTGATGTTCTGATTGCATTTATGTGGGGAGAGTTATGCTTATAGTATGACAATTTTTTTTAATGTGTTATATTCAGTCACTGTTGGATATCTTCTTAATTGCATTTTTTCTTCCTTTCGTACTGTACATGATATCTGACTCTTAATTTAATTGCTATTTTAGCTAACCATGCATTTTCCTCATTCATCACACAGATCCATGCTATGCAACTTTCCATGATGAAGAATGGGGAGTACAGGTCCATGATGACAAGTACGTAACTCAGGGCAATGTTTGGTTTATCTTCTCAAGAATTAAAATCTAGATTATTCTCTTGTCTCAAAAATATAGGCTTACTTCTATTTTCACATGGTGTTGACTCATTTTCTTAACGTAGCCTCCACTTGCATTGCTCAATTAAAACTTAAAAATAATTCATCTTACTAAATTATTAGTTGGAACTAATGGATTTTTTTTATAATTTCACTGCATAAACTACCATTAAAAAAAGATAGTCTATATTGGGATGTATGAAAAAAGAAAATAAGCCTATCTTTTATGAAATGAAGGAAATAAAATTTGTCTTCTAGCTTTTTAATCTGATCACTTCTTTCAACATGCAGGAAACTGTTTGAATTGCTATGTCTCTCAGGTGCTTTGGCTGAACTTACTTGGCCTGTCATTCTTAACAGAAGGCAGATATTTAGGTATCAGTTTTTTTTTTCTAAAACAAATGATTTTTGTTCTATGAGTAATGTGCTATATGTACTTGCTATGCTCAACTTTTTTGAAAATTAAACTAGTAGGTGACTTGTCTACACTCAAATTTTTAGTAGGCTTCGTTTTGGTTTGAAGAGGTTTTTCCCTCTATGCAGGGAAGTGTTTTTGGACTTTGACCCATTTGCTGTTTCAAAATTAAACGACAAAAAGATAGCTATGCCAGGCAGTCCTGCTAGCTCACTGCTATCAGAACTTAAGCTGCGATCCATCATTGAAAATGCACGTCAAATGTGCAAGGTAGAGACATGGGCCTTTTCTTTTTGATTTCTCATACTGTGAAACTGTCATTCCAGTTTTCTTTTTTCCATGGTTTTCTTTCATGCGTTCTGCAAAGGACCCCTAAGTTGGAAACCTTGCAATTGCATACACCCATAACCTTCATACTGCTAAATTATCTCCAAAAAGAAAGTATGCCAATCTTCCTTGCTGTTATTGATGATGCAGGTTATAGATGAGTTTGGCTCTTTTGATAAATATATCTGGAACTTTGCAAACAACAAGCCCATAGTTAACCAATTCCGACACTCCCGTCAAGTTCCAGTCAAGACCCCAAAAGCAGATGTCATAAGCAAAGATCTAGTAAGAAGAGGGTTTCGAAGTGTGGGGCCAACTGTCATATATTCATTCATGCAAGCGGCTGGATTGACAAATGACCATCTCATCAGTTGCTTCAGATTCCAGGAGTGCATTACTGGGACAGAAATAAAGGGAAAGGATGAGAGTCTAAAGCCAAAAGTTGAAAAGAAAGAACACATGGATCCAATCGACATGGCAATACCAAGTGCTTGGATGACTACGGTTCCTCAAAATAACCATGTCTTGGTCGATTAGCTGTTTTCTATTCTGGGCAATTTTTGTATAAATGATTACCACTACTGCTGAGTTTCTTCAAGCTCTGTGTTTTGGTATAAATCACTTGTGTGAATTGATGTGGCTGTATTATGCAATTATTATTTTCTTTGATCAAATGGATATATTGAAAGATTCTTCAAGAAATCTATGTGCACTCTTAAGAGGACCTGCAAAAAACCACTTCTGGGTAGGATTTCATGTTCCGTGCATTAAAAAACCACTTCTGGGTAGGATTTCATGTTCCGTGCATTATTTTCCTTGAAAGGAAGGTTGCTACACTAGTGACGAGATCAAATCTCAACCGGAAGATTCTTCTTGTTAAGGTAATAGCCATCATGATTCAACTAAATTCTTTCTTCATAACATCAGAATCCTTTTGATAATTACTTGATTGCAGCTGGCAAGATCACATATAGTTTCATTTTCAGATATGAATGATACTTTTCAATGTTCTTATTTTAGTTTCCTTCTGTATGTGGTCGTACTCATGTTTATATTTTGAACCTGAAATGAACACCTGAAGAATCATTAGACTTCCTTTACAAAATATTTCTTCAGCTAGTTCTGTTCCCCTCTGTATTACGGCAAAAATATTCTCCCAGACATGGCTGCGCTTGCCAAGCAACGAACTTAGCATCTCATTCAAGTTGTCGGCTTGGACTTTTAGGATGCCTTTGGTTCATTAGACATTACTGGATATTTCTTAATACGACTTCCCTCTTCTAATGAGTTCCAGGTGCATGGACAATGGCATAGTAACCAACTTCTATAATTTTATAGTATCCTGACATGTATGTAAGAACTAGGACCATAAAATACATATTTATGTACTACAGGAAAAGCATTATGCATGTACTCAATCTAAAGATGCTATGAGTTTAGAGAGGGAGAATGTATTCAACATACTTGTTCCTAGATTTGGTATAAAGAAGAAAAAAAAAGTCAATGTTTTTGACCCAAAGAAGCCATAAAGGATCTGGAGAAGTCAAGATTGCAGGTTACATTTGACTAATATGTACAATATACCAATTCTGAAGTCTTCTCAATCTCACCCACTTTCTTTGCAGCCGTCTGAAATGAATATTTCACTTTCTCCATGGCCTGGAAATGTCGTTTTGTTTAGTCAGTCGTCGTCCAATTTCAATAATTTAAAACTTAATAATCACCGCACCATGTTTAAAGCAAGATAAAACAAGATAATTGAAGACAGTATTGAGTATAAATAGAAAGGCAGATGACTGATGCTGTCAAATAAAGTTCAACAGTCTAGAAGGTCAATGAAGTGGTCCATGTAATGTATCTAAGCGTGTGAGCAGTCTTTTGGCCAACTAAACACCTTCTGGTCAATTTTGGACAGCCACTTTGGTGAACATAAATCTGTCTCTAAGTCTCTCTCTTACATATATCAACTTGAATCTTTGCTGTAATATTCTTTTTATATCAATTCTCCATATGTCAGCAATGGACATCTTTACCTCTGGACGCTTCTGATTTGCTCTTTTTTTTTAACGCAAATTTTAACTCTTTTATCTTTAATTCAAATTGCAATGAATGGCATTAAAACTGTGAACTCAAACCCAACCCCAATTAGAATTTCTGTAACTCAAGTTGGAATTTTAAGTAAAATTATGCTTTATGGATGATAAGATTGAAAGCAAAGATTCTGAAAATTTTTCATTTTGTTTCCCTTTTCTTTTTCTTCTTTTGATGTTGTTTTTACAAATAGATTGGATTTCAAACTTCAAAATGGTCTAATTGGAGAGAGATTACAAGATCCGTAAAACTTGAAACAATTAATTATCATCTAAATTATATATAGTAAATGGGTATTGTTCCGTTTGATTCTACTGTAACATTCTTCCTGAAATAGCTGCTGCTAGTGCTGCTGTGAAATTGGGATCTTTGGTCAAGGAAGAGGCCATCTGTTCCACCAAGAACTGCCTGACCTCAGACGTAGTTTCCACTCTTGAATTTGAAATTCTGGCTTCATTGTTGTTGGATTCTGATTTTGTGAGCTCAAGACTAATGGTTGGTCCAGAAGAGCCAAGTGAGGCTGAGCAGGGTACTGAACCAAGATTCAGATTACGAGTTGCAGCTGATGTTGCCTCCATTTGTGAGGGATGTGGATGATTGTGCTCTCCTTCATAAGTTGCCACTAGAACAGATTGGTCTTCAATGCTTCTTTGAACCTGAAGAGCAACAATACATGGAGTTATTTTATGTAAAAATATGATAACTTCACTTTCAAGAAATATCAGTACCCAATACATTTTAAACAACTAGCCAATTGCTTGTTTACAAGAAGAAGAAGAAGAAGAAGAAGAAGAAGAAGAAGAAGAAGAAGAAGAAGAAGAAGAGTGCTGTAATGATTTTTAGCTTAATTTACCTTCTTTTTGACAGGGCAACTAGGAGCAAAGGAGCATTTGAAGTAAGCTCTTGGAGAAGGATTATCTCTTGTGACCTTCTGGCCATATTTTCTCCATTGATATCCATCCTTGACAACCTGAAAATTTTTAAAAGCTGGTATTGGTAAGAAATATTGAAACCAAAACTAGCCAAAAAGCGTTTGATAATATTAAGGGACTTACCAGGCTCGTATCGGAGGCTTCTGTCCTAACATAAACCTTTGAAATCTTTGATTTGGTTACTTCTTCCCTTGGTTTCTTGGACGATTCTTCATCAGTTGAACTGCTCTCAGAATTCCTATTCATTGCAGTGATATTATCATTATTGTTGTTGATGCTTTCAGATTTCCTTTTCTTTGATGGGCTAAGCTCCTTGTCTCGATTCTTGTTCATGTAATCCCTTAACTGGCTTTTCAAAGCATTGTAGTTTTCACACATCACAGTTAGCATTTCTGTCAGCTTCTTGTTTTCTGCGCTCACTCGATTCAATTCCTCTACCAAAGCTCCATTCTGAATGTAAAAGTAAACACACAATTCATAAGATGATTTTCTGGTGAACTCAGAGCCAAGAAAAACAACTGATTATTATCAGGTTTAGCAACTTCCCAGCAGCTAAACTTGTAAAAAATACAAGATTCAGTTACTGTAAGCGATTCTGGGCGGAACCGAAATCATTAAATCATAAACAAAATCAGGATATCCAATTAAACTATATATATAATCTAACCTCTTGTTTCACTGAAACCTTCCTCCCCAACTCCATAAAATTGCTTTGAACTTCTTTGGCCAAGCCTCTTTCTTGTATAGGTGCAACATCGTTAGCACGACGAGGATTAATATTAAGATCCAAAGAAGTATCTACCCATGAGTAAGAATAATCCATAGCCGCCGAAGTCGAACTAGTATTCATTCTTAGAAATATTGAAGCAAAACCCAGACCAAGAATTCTTGTTATATCCTCTAAAAGATGCTCAAAAGCTTGAAGTAGTAGTTATAAATAAATATTTATCTTGAAGACGAAAACCCAGATGAAGAAAGCTAGCTCTCTAGCCTCTACTCGTTTTGGAAAAGAAAATAATGAAGGTGGAGAGCGAGAAAATGAAGATACGGTAGTTCTTGGAAGGAAGACTCTATATAAAGCAAGCAGAATGTAAAGAAGAGGAAAAATACAAATAAAATAAGAAAAAAAGAGGGTAGAGAATAGAGAGAGACATGTCGGTTGAGGACAACAAGTTTGTCAAAGTCAAGCGCCCACCAAAAAAGCATTAAACAACGGAAATTACATGTGGGCATAGTAATATTAATTGAATCGAGGTCCTCTTGTTTTACAGGATCTTTCTTTTGAGTTTTTGAAGCATTTTCCACGTTATAGTACTATTCTGTATTATGATGTTTTTGGTCGATTTTTTTGGTTCTAGAGACCTATTCTCTTCATTTTTGGTGTTTCTTCGATGCATGTCTATGCCCACCCAAGAGTAAGTTGTCAAGGGGATTTTCCACCTTTTTTTTTTTCGCCAATTGTTGCAATTTGGAGGACACATTGAGCAGTGTTTTTGAAGACGTGTATCCTTACTTCGACTATCTACGAACAATATCTTGGGGCGGATACCTCTATTTTGGACTCTAATTTATTTGTTTACCCATGGCCGGTGTCTCTCGTGAATAAATTAAATTATTCGTAAATTATTTAAGAATTAATTTGATAAAAATTCGATTTAACTTGATTCGTTTTTTAATAAATCAAATTCGAACTCAATTTTAAAATTTGTTTAGTAAATGAGTTAAATTTAAAAATTTGACTCAATAAAAATTTAATAAAAATTTGACTCATTTATTAAATAATCTAAATTTGACTTTATTGATACTCGGCTCGAGCTCAAAATGAATTAGACTCGAGCTTGAAAAATTCTAACAAGATAAATTTAAATTTTTTAAAAATCTATTCGTCTCTATTTATTTACACATCTAATCTCACGTTGTAGTTGATAGCTACATATTTCAAGTAGTGGTGTTCGATTTTGGTTCTTAGTAAGAACCAACACTAAAATCAAACTTCAGTTCATCTTATTTTTAGGAATTAAAACTAAAATCTAATTTCGATTCTGGTTCCAATTTGATATTATACACTTTTAGTTCCAGTTATTTCTAATTTTGATTTTTATTTCGATTTCGATTTTGGTATAGTTTTAATTTTTATCCTTGGTTCCTGTACTGATTTCATTAAAAAATTTTCAAATCAAACACATATATAATATTTTAACGTTATGAATTATCAAATATCTATAATATTAGTATAGTATTTTTAACTAAAAATTTATAATAACACTAAATAAACAAAATTAATAGAAAATCTTTACTATTTCATTTTTTAAAAAAAGTAAAAAAAAACTTCAAAAAAGTGAGGAAGTTTTATTGCAATATTTTTTATAAAAAATAACTCAATTAAATAAATTTAAAAGCTTTTTTCTTATTTGTCACATTCAATTTATACGTAAATAAGTTAGTAAATAAATATTTTTAACTAATTACAAGTAAAAAAATAAATCAAAGTCAATTTTTAACTCATAATACGTAACAATCCACTTTAATTATTAGAATCACTATTTATATAATTTCTCAATATTGAATAATCTTGAATTTTATTATATTTAAATAAAAATAAGTAAAAAAATATTATAAATATTGAATAATTAAAATTATATAACTTATTTAATAAAATAATTATACATGATTCTTAATTTTTAAACTCTTCGGTAAATTTTTCAAGTTGAATCAATTTGATTTGACTCTTTAATATATTTTTTTTCTTTTCTTAACTATGATTATCCGAATACTTTAAAATATATGTTATATGTGATTGCGTCATCAATAGAATATTCTAGACATTAATTTATCTATTATTAATTTCATATTTATTCATTTATTTTCATTTTTCTCTTCAGGGTAAACATTTAATTTTTTTCCTCTCGTATATAAATAGACTTTTTTACTTGTTTCAAATAAACTTCATAATTTATCTTTTAATTTCTTAATATTTATAATAAAAAATAAAATTTATTACTTTTAAAAATAATTTATTAATTTTATTATATTTTATTAAATTAATTTAAAATAAATATAAA
>CAOGCB010571809.1:0-16272 GCA_948266635.1 Cnidoscolus chayamansa | reverse complement strand
TCAGTGGAGCAGATAGAGAAGATTGAAAGGCCCATAACCATGGATGCTGGATCTATAATTCTAATGGATCTTTTATGGTATGTTTCTCTCCAATTTGTCCATTATTTTTGCTGTCTATTATTTATGATATTAATCTGTCTTGTGGGAATGTCTTAACACAGGTCTGATCCAACAGAAAATGATAGCATAGAGGGTTTGAGACCAAATGCCAGAGGCCCTGGTCTTGTCACTTTTGGGGTATGTTTGTCATCATTTGCTACTTAGAACGCGAAGTAGTTCTTCCGTGTCTGATTATTTGCAGTGTGCTCATGTTCATGATCAGTTGGTTATCATATATCTAGCATGCAGTACACATATGATGTAAAACCTAACCAAGTGGCATCATGCTAATTATGAGATAATGGAATGAACCCTTGAAAATTTGTCAACTAGTGAGATATGATTTGTGTTTTCCCTCTTCGTCTTAATTACTTGCTGTCATGTATAAAAATTCTAGTGACATTTTATGTTGGTGTCAATTTAGTAGTGTACTTGCTTCAGTTCTGCACTTTTGAAGTCTGATGCATTTGAAAATTATACAAGTACCTAACCGTTGCACATATCTTTCTTATTTACTTGCTATGGTCATGATGGCAGCCTGACCGTGTAACCGACTTCTGTAAGAAGAATAAGCTGCAACTGATCATCAGGGCACATGAATGTGTTATGGATGGGTTTGAACGGTTTGCTCAAGGTCAATTGATCACGCTTTTCTCTGCAACAAACTATTGCGGTAAGCAAAAATATCTTGGGTTTTTGCCTCCTGTTTATGAGCATCCTAATTTTGCTCATTGTTTATGTCCATGTAGGAACTGCAAACAATGCCGGAGCTATACTAGTGATCGGCAGGGGTTTGGTTGTGGTTCCAAAATTGATTCACCCCTTGCCACCACCACTTCAATCACCAGATACATCTCCGGAACGTGTGGTGGATGACACATGGATGCAGGTAAGTTTTATCGTATTTTCAACATTGCAAATTGCGCGTTGGTGGAAAACATCAATCCATAAGAATGGCGTGCTTGATGTGTCCATCCTGTATGTTTCTTATGTCCTGCAGGAACTTAACATCCAAAGACCGCCTACCCCTACTCGGGGTCGCCCACAACCTGATCTTGACAGGAGTTCACTTGCGTACATATGATGTTAGTGCCCATTTTTATAATTCGTGAGATTCATTCTGCGGTTTGTTGGAGGTTCCTCCCCTTATTAGAAAGCAAAATATTTCCCACTTTGCATGCGTGGTGTTGTACTTTTTAGATGTAGTGTATACAGCTCAAAAAATTATAGGTGGTTTAGCTATTATGCAGTGAGTGTAGCATATGTACAATTGGTATGAGAAGTGAGAGCTTTTGTAATCTTTTTTTTTTTTTTTTTTTTTTTATAATTCATAGGAAAAGGAAATTGGGTTGATTCTGTGCCATTGTAATTAACAGTGTCGTAAGGGTGGTGAGGGGCTTTTAGTCTAAAATTGCTAAAAATATTCAATAAATAATTAATGTGGATATTTTTATCAAGTTGATCTCAAATCATTTGGGGTCATAGTCGTACTTGTCAGGGAAGTACATATATTAATTCTATAATGTTGATTAAATTTAAGCTGAATTTTCTCGTATTTCCATAAAAAAATGCCAGTAGATAAGTAACTTTATTGATTTATTGTATTAAAATGCGTAATTGTAACGGAAATACATAACATGATCCCACACATGGACATAATTGAGTTTGAATTATTGTAAATTACAGATCAATTTTGCAAGTCCATGTTAGGCTAATTCGGACAGAAATATTCGAGCAAGAAATTTCAAGTCGATGACTCTGTAAGTGAACAAATGAATGGAGAACTAAAAAAAATTAAAACTGATTTTATTTTATAGAGGGAAACTTTTGACTGGGAAATTGATTTTATTGAAAAGGCAGGATTTTGACTGGGAACGAAAGACAGCTTGTTAATGACAATTGACCTCTTAAAAATGAAGACGTTAAAGACTGTACAGCATTGTTCAGACAAGCACAACCATCTCTCAATCCTTACCATTATAAACAAAGCTAATGTCGATATGATTAGATGAGGGAAGAGACTCTGATTCAATGAAAGTTCAGAATTACTAGTCCATTTAAGTGGCATTCTTTCTTTTCTTTTGTGATGCCAGAATGAGGAAAGGTGTAGAATTTTCAGTCTCACTTATTGTTGCCGGTGTAGGGAGAGTAGACTCGGAGAGATTAATCAAAGACCAAATAATATGAACTCGCAGACACTGAGGAAACTTTGACTGTTCTTGACTGGGAACAGATCCAGCGAGTCATCTTTGAGCAACAATGTTGTAACTATTTGTATCAATCTGCAGACGTACATAGTAATTAATCCTCTCACATATTTTTCGTTGAATACAATACAAACACGATCCATAAACAGATGGACGCAAGGAGTTCAAGATGCACATGTCATATCTCCTCATGAGCTGTACCTTGAATATACAATATAATTTGAGCATGGGAATTACTAGTTTGAAGCCCCTGCAAAATAAACAAATTCATTAGCGGAGTTATAGCATTCACTGATAAACCAAACTTGGTAATGGATTATAATAATTCCATCATTACACATGGTATTAGTCCATGCTTAGGCCTTAAATAGCAAGTTGCATAGTTGATAGATGCAATCTTGATGAGGATTCCATTGTATTATTCAATCACAAGGCTGTACTGTGTTCTCCGACAGTTGGGGAAAATTTTCAATTCACATATTTGGAACCGGTGTATTAGCAGAGACACATTTAACTTTCAGAGGCAAACACACTTATTTACGTGACTTGATTTTCCCAATTAATTTATCTCTCCCTCACGCACTCACATAATTTCCTTAAATTTGTTATCTGTCGATATTTAACGAACAAGTGCCACCAGAACTCATTTTAGAGCCATACAAGCAACGTGATCTTGAACTACAATCTACTGACACCTGAACCACAAAATAGTAAAGAGACTATCAAGCTTTGCCCAAGACAAGTATGAATGTATACAATACCTGATGTTTTAGAAGCAGAAACTCCTGCTCTTGCATCTTTTGAAACTTTTAATGATCTCAATCTGGACGACCTCAATGAATGTATCAAAGGAGCCTCTTCCTCTTCCTCCTCATCTTGCTTCTCTTCCTCTTGCGCACCTTCATGATCAGATCCACTAATTGAATCCTCCTCTTCACTTGAACTGTGTTCATCAAAAAGTCTCTTTCCTTCTATGTTCTGTCGCTTCCTTGGTCGACCCCTGCGTCTTACAGCAGTCCCATCTTTCTCATCTGTAACATATCAACAACATTGACACCATGGTGCATACTTAGATCTCAAGTCCAATTTCATGATCCAAAACAAGAAAATACGAAATAGAATGTGTTAATGTCATAACAAATTCATTGCAATCCTAAGATGCTTAATAAATGCCAAAAACCCATATCTCAAACATCATTGCATCTAGTGAAAGGATGAAAACGTTGTCCTCAGATATTGGTACAACTGGATCTCAATACACTCTAATAATAGACTTAAAGGGTGAGCCTTGGTGCAATGGTAAGGTTGTTCCATTGTAATTGAGCGGCCATGACTTAAGGGTTCAAAACATGGAAACAACCTCCTTCTGATGAAATCGAAAAGTTGAGTACATCTACTGGGACCTCTCAAGGATATGGGCAATAACAAAATGAGATTCAGCATGACATCTAGTGCCTCATAAAAATGCCCATTCTTCCCAGTAGACATTGGTGGTAGTCCATTCCAGCCAGTTCTGCTAACCGGGATTTCACCTAAGGGTACACACCATCTTGATTGCAGTTCTAAAATGGAGGGGGAGTTTAGCCCATAACCAGAGTGGTGGGTTTTTGGGTCAATCTGGGTTTGACAAGATTCAGTTTCAGGTTGGACCAATTCCTGCGAACCAGACCAGGGCCATGACAACTTCCAAGCAACAGGGAACAACTGCTGGCACACAAGTGCTACATAGCACAACTAACGCTGCAATCACCATCATTGCAACTGCATGCCCTTATCATAAAAGATGCCAATAGCACCATTGCCAAAATACAGAAACCAAGAACTCGTGGAAGTGGATGCATGTAAGCTACTGAATGGAAACACATAAGAAATGTAAAAGGTCCTAAAAATCGAGACACATGTTCCTTCCATCTGGTTGAAGTAGTTGCTCCATGAAAATATGGGAGCAATATGTATTTCAACAGAAAAAGAGAGTAGTTTCTTCCTTAAATCTAAAAATACAAATGATATTGTTTCTTATATTTCAAGCCTCAAAGAAGAAATTTTCCTCTAGAGAAAATGATGTCAACATGGAAAGCAAAAAAATGAAAGAAGGTCATCACAAGTACTCAAGTACACAGACAAAGTATGCAAGTTTACATACATGCAAACAAACAGAGACACACACACACACACACACACACGGAGTGAGAGAGAGAGAGAGATAGAAAGCAAGAAAAAGCATTTAAAACTCGAGTAAAATAGTTGTTGAGGAGGAAAGCCCAAGTATGCACATATTAGATCCCAGTCACACAGAAGGTGAACTGCAGCTTTACCTGCCAAACCTTCATTCTTCGCATACTTATCTCGTAAGTTCTCCACAAATGTATAGTAGGGGCGCCAACCACTGGGATCTTCATCAGTATTTACATTCACTGTTCGGCTTTGGACATCTTTAAGACTAAGAAAACCAATGAGCAAGTTAGTGCCACTGAGTTTTCAAACTGTAAAAGTCACTAACATTCTTCTGTCTATTTGTTCGGTCACATAAAAGGGAGATCACAGGTGAGACTAGAGTGCCCTAATCAAAACAAAATTAACAATGCTAGAAGATACCAAAACTAAAGAGTAATTCTTACACTTCCAAGATGTCAGATGTTGGAAGTTTGGATACAAAGGGAAGCACTGCACTTTCCAGAAAAGACAGTTGTTTTGGAGCATCTACGAAGGCATATTCAATGCCCTCGTTAATAATTTTTAAGATGTCTTCTCTATGCTTGTTGCGAGCAGCACCTGTGAACATTCCAGAAAGTCGAGCAGCCAGATCCTTGCAATCCTGTAAAGATTTTCCTGTGAAGGTTCCATCATTGCTTCCAGAAAGTTCCTCCAAATGCCAGTGATGTGCCTAGCAAAAATAGGCAAATTTTATGAATGTGCATCTTCACATGCAATTTTTACTGACTTTTGAAGATATCTTTTATATCCAAAAATCTTATAGTAAGCCTGAAAAACAACAAAGTCCAATATGCTCAGACAGCAGGCTTACACATGAAAGAAAAGTTCTTTTATTATTGTTATTATTACTATTTTAAACACATGGGGAATATAACAACAGAAAAACAAGTATGTTGAAACAAAAAAAAGGAAAGAAAAATTAGGAAATTCATATTAGCCCTTGTCTTTTTCCATGAATGAATCATGCCATCCCATCACCCAAGGTAAATTCCATACCCTTTTCAGCGCTTCTAAAAAGATACTGGAAATATCATCATCTTTTTTCTTTAGAACAGTGATTAGATGCTTAACAATCTCTGCTACACTTGTCCCATGCATCACAAAATGAGAAATTATCTCTGGAGCAAGAGATTCCTGCATTAAGAAGTAAAGGATATAGTAAGTAGACTATTAACTGCATATTATGAGATTGTCACATCCAAGATAGTGGAATCTAGTCCAAAGATGAGAAAATTTCAATCATCACAATTACGTTTCACAAGATTCTCGACCCCCACTTTTATCCTCCGGAAAAGCAAGTTGAGTGTAGTGTGAGCAAGAACAAGACAGAAATCCAAAGGATATGGATATTACAAGTTCACAATCATTACCTAATAAGAATACTCTATCTGTTCAAGCTACATTATCACCATACTCTCAACATCCAAGAGCCATCAGGTGCATTCTCACCTTGGAAACCGTATCAGTTGCAACCAACTTAGCTGCAGCTATCATAACTGCATCTCTATTTGTCTCCTCAATGTACTCTTTGTTTGAGCCTTCATCTTCTGTTTCATCTGTGAGATAAATATAGAAACAGAGATCAAGTAAAAAGAAAATGCATAATAAGACCACGCACATGGATCATGCATTTAAGCATCAATTCACTCAGATGAGCAATCTAGTCCTAAATAAGTAAAGGACGAGTCAACAATATATAAAGAAAGGGGCAAGAGATGGTATACAAGGACCACCAACTCTTATCTTACAGTCTATAAGACTGACTAGCTTTAGTGTATTAAATATTCGTTAAAACAACCACCAAGTAAAATGAAAATGGTCACCTGAAATGTTTAGTTGATGTTCACAGAGTCCCCAAAATTTTTTAAGAACGGATGTATCTGAACAATATCCTAAGCTTTCCAGCTTTGTGGAAGAAAAATTTGTCTTTCTGAACAAACACCAAGTCTCTGCAAGTATAATACAAACCTGGGAATGCCATGCTTTTCATCAGACAAAATTAGAGCAAATTATAAGCATTCAATATTATACATCATTACAAATAGCTTGTGGATAAAATTATAAGATTAAAGCAAAAATAAGCAGCTTACTCTGCAAGCTAGCTGATTGGCATATTTATCAACTCTCCCATCCTCAGAGAGGGTAAGAAGAAAGTACTCAAGTTCCTCAAACAAGATATTGCGTTTTGAAAGTAGGGATGATATGTGTGCTTCAGAGACAGTTTCACTGTTCACAATATACTGCAGCGACCATGCTACATGCAAATACATATTGAGAAGCAGAAAGCTGACAACCTGGATGAGCAACAGCATTTATTTATTGCAAAATGCAAGAGCAAATAGATTATGGCTTAAGCCAAAGAAAAGATTTGGAGAAGGGTCATGTAGTTCAACTAACGCACCTCATCATCCACATTTCTGAAATTGCGAAGATTCCTGACAATATCATCATATAAACTCTCAATTGGTACGGCCCTTGATAACTGGAGCTCATACAGCCTTTTCAAATTTACAAGAAGAGAATATTCATCACCATCCTGCAATTTAAAGCATGTCATATTTCATCCCCCTTTTTGATCATCAACAGATAAAAGGAAAAAATAGAAATGTACCACTGCTTCTTTCATTGCAGATCTAAGCTTAGCAATTAGTTCATCCTCAAGATTTTTAAATATATTACAGGAAAAATCTTTTAGCTCTCCTTGACTCTCAGTGGAACAAAACTTAATAGCCTTCACACAAGATCTCAGTGCTTCCTTCTCGCCATGTTTAAAAAATGCTTCTTTCATGAGCTGAAGAACATTTTTGAAATTCTGAAAGATGATAAGAATGAAATATTAATGTCCAAATACTGATCAATGTGCTAAATTATTATGCAAGCTAATTAGCAGTCATCATCAAACTAAGTTGAAAACAAAATATACAAATTGCACAGATAAGAAATTCTTCCACCACCTGTTCCTGTCTCTTTAGAGAATAAAGCTCTAGATTCACGTGTATGATAATCTCAACAAGCGATGGTACTTTTGCTTTGTCAGCCATGAATTTTCGTAAAAGCAGAGCGTAGTTCTTCATCATAGCAATTGTAACATCTCTTCTATTGTTTTCAAATATTTCCTGACAATTAAAGAACAATTAATATTTTCTTATAAAGCGACAATTGTACGAACACCATGGTTCTGAGATGGCATGTACCCATACATGAGAGAGACAAAGGGAATCAAGAAAAAAAAACTGACATCAAAGTTTGAATCCCTCTAAGATTTTCTAGACAAGTGGATCATTCGAACTGAATTTAGAACTTTTAAAAGAAACAACAAATAATTAACGTTTATACAACTAATCAAAATTCAGATAGAACAATAATAATAATAATAATAATAATAATGTATGAAGCCAAGGAATTACACACTTTCTGAGCTTTATTGTAATATTGCTTTCGATTATCAGAAGCTGGAACAATCCTTTCCCCAACAGCCTTCCGAACAGATGCAAAAAGAAGTCTAACCAAATTCGTTGCATCATCATCAGTAAGCTCAACCATTGGATTCTCATCCAAGAGCATGGAAATAATGCACTTCCAGTCCTGCAGGCAGAAAAAAAAAATTGCAATCTTGGAAAGCAAGTTGGAACATATATAAAATATTCCGTACTCATTCTCAATAACTTAGTGCTCTTATACAATAGTTAACTAAATTTACAGCAGAGGACTTATCAACCAGGGAAAGAGTAGAGTTCAGTCCAATTTAACTCTTAAACCCTGAATTCCAACAATCAGTGTGAACTGGTATAAACAGGTTCTTAACGAACCAGTTTACCTCAATCCAAAAAAAAAAAAATAGTGCCAGGATTCAAACCTAGCATCTTGAGTTTATATGCACAATGACAATGTTAATTGCAAGCATCATTTGTCATTGAGTTACAACAATATATAAAAACAAATATAATATATATAATCAACTAAATTATTAAAATTTTATTTCTTTTACTATACTATATTAAAATAATCAGTAATTGTTCTCTTAATGTTGAATCCCACGTCAGTTTGAAATGAGGATCATGTGCCACTTATAAAGCCTTGGACACCCCTCCCTTCATTAGCTAACTTCTGGGTGGAATTAGGCCTAGTCTATTTTCTTAACATAGTATCGGAGCCTTGTTGGGCCTCACTTTTGTGTTGCATGCTCCAGTTGGTATGGGCGTGAAGAGAGTGAATCACACATCAATTTGGAATGAGGATTATGTCCTACTTATAAGGCCTTGGGTACCACTCTGCTCTCAAACTATTTTCTTAACACTTATAACTAAGGTGAAGAAAAATGAGAAAAAAAATTATACTCACATAATTTAAATTATAAATATTATCAATAATTTATTCTATTAGTATATTAAATTAAATAAATTATTTTTATAGCAAATCAGTATTATTAATTTTATAACATTTACTTAATAATATAATGGCTAAACCCTAGTTCAACTCCGGTTGAACCTTAAACCTTAACACTATGCCTTCATCATTCCATAGCAGGCCAAGTTTAACACCTTGGTGCAAAAGTATTATTACCATGCAAGCTCCACGCCACCAACTGACTGAAGGTATTAGGTTGTGTCATTTCCACCTTAGCAATTTCCTTTTCCATGACCCAAAATCCATTACAGATTTTAGAGGCAATAACTATTTTAGAGGCAATAACTATATACCTTCATTGCTTTCATGTACTCCCAAACATCATCAATAACATAGATACAGAGAATTGGATCTGTTGAAAACTCCCTTAGAATTTGCAACATTCTGCTGAGATGAACCTCAGAAGAACCATTGTCATTGCCTGTAAAAAGATGGCCATGCCGTTAACTGCTTTAGTGCCATACAATTTCGATAAAACCCATTAAAGAATAACTAAGAAATTAAGAAACAGAATAAAACCTCTAGTACCAGCTTGAGAGCTATTAAACTTTTGAGCAATCAAGTGATCATATACCAATTCTCCTATGGCACGCCTGATGTCTGCTGGATCATCAATGAGTAAATCATATAAAGGACCCAAGTCATCATCAGGTAGAAGCTGATGCCTGAAATATACACAACATCCAATTTCGTTCAAGCAAATAATCATCCAAAGGATTGAATGTATAAATATATACATTTGACAGAAAGTAACCTTAGTAATTGTTTTACAAGTCCAATGGAGCATACAGCAACAGAGACATCAATGTCATCAGCAAGCTCAATCATGCGGTTGGAAAATCGTTCAGTGAATAAAGAAAGAGTGGGCACATTATCATCCGCATCATAAAGATTTTGCAATGCAAGGATAGATGCTTTTCTTACACCAGCGCTCTACAAGCACAATAACAAAGAAGCTAGTTCCAATTAAGTAGCTCAAAATTATAAATAAAAAATTAAATTGTTCAATACAACTCACTTTATCATTCAATGTCCATCCAAGGTACTTTAAGTACAAATCCTGCAGGAAAAGAGATGGATATGACAAAATCCACACTCCAAGTGACTCTATGCATGACATTCGAATGTTAGGATCAATATCTCGATATCGATGCACAAATAACCTTCACAAAGTGACAAATAAGATATCAGAAGGTAATTTAATAGAAACAGGAAAGATCTCCTATCAGATACCTTTTCTTTTGGTAGTAACAATGACAAGAAAGAATAAACAAAATCCTACCCCGTAAATATTTTCCGCATCATGTCCTCCAGCATAACTATCTTCTCATGGGTTGTTGATAACCTTTTATTAAGTGACTCTAAGCGAGGTCCCTCCGTTCTTTTCTTCTTTTCAGCATTTATCTGCCTCTGAGTAGTTTCTCTCTGTGTTCCGAGTGTTTTTGCAACTGTTATGAATGATGTTACAAGTTGAAGGCCCATCAAGGAAGCAATCTGACGATAGACTCTTGGAGGAGTGCTGCTTAGCGTTAACACCATAAAAAAATTGCACCAAACTGAGTTCATAAATTCAGCCAGAATTTTGGGACATTGTGAGAGAGATAGAAAGAGAGCTAACCATGACAATGCTATTATGTAATCCATGCATTTATCAAACAAAAGCTTATCAAATAAGGGTCCACTCTGGCACTCAACTACCATATTATCCCAAAATGAGACAAGGTTCTCTTTGAAGTTCTTGAAATCCTTCCTCTTTGAACTTTGATAATCTTCAACTTCCCCCTAATTAATCCAAAGATGAAATAAGCATACACTCTGGCCATAAAATCTGAATGCATAATCCAGTTAAATTGTTTACTTGAAATTTCAGAAGTTTTGTACAAAGAGGTCAGAAACGACTAAGAAACGGCAAAGGGCATAACGAAATTCAATAAAAGTAAGATACTTTTCTGGCCAGATTGACAAGAGCAACAACAACATCATCAACATCAGTCTCATCAAGCAACTCTTCCTTGATATAGAATTTAGCTCCACATGCCTATACAGTTGTAAACGCTGTTAGTAACAATATCAGAAAAATAGAGACCAATGCAATAGAGAGTTAAAATTCCAAGCAAGGTTATGCTTCATTAAGCAAGTAGGGATTCTATTACCATTAGTAAATCATTTATAGGGTCACATTTATTAATCTATTTCTTCATCATTTCCAATGAACTGAATTTCTTGTTCTATTGTGGTTTTGGATCTCCAATTTTCAACATTTCTAAAGTTACCTCAAACAGCATGGTCAAGAGTTCAACCATTGCAGGTTTTGGATCCTTTTCATAACGCTCCACCCAAAGTTTCACCACTTGGGGTATCTGTTTCCCGTTGCCTTTGATAACTTCTGCAGAAGATCAATCAACATGCGAAAAACCAGAAAGGAAGGGAAAATTTAAGCAGAACATTTCTAAGAGAGAAAAACCTTAAACAAGAACAAATAACAAATTTCTAGAAAGCAAAGTGCCTTTTAAGAATACTTGTAAACTCAAACTATATGGACCACAGACGAATTCATATTTGGAGTTGGCAAACATAACCTACAGTCACAAACCTCATAAAATGACTAGGAAAAGTAGACAGTTATTCTTTACCCATCAGCGTCTTTTGTAAATGCTGTATAAATACCCATCTTTGGTGGATTGGCAGTTCTAGGAAAGCAAATTTATTGTGCTTGGTGGGTATTGCAGAAAATTTTCACTGGAACTCCAGAAGAAAATTATCGTCGAATACTTGAGTTTATTGAGATTCCCTTCCCTTTAAAAAAATACAAAAAAAAAATCCTCGAAGCTCAAATCATATCATTGTATCAAAAAATACCCCGTTAAAGCACATACAAACCGTTTATATTCCATAATTATTCAAATTTTATAGTCTGAACATTTGGGCACATGGGTGGAAAACATGAACTCCAGCATCATGACCACAGAGAAAAGTATGTTATCCATTAAAACCTCTCGTAATGGTGATTTAATTCCCACTCAAACAAGGATGCATAATTGAGCCGCTAAATATTTTCTTATTCCTAGTTGCAAAAACCAGGTAAACAAGTCTTCCACAGATAATCTCTCATCAAAATATACAAATAGAGATTTCAAATTTACACAACTTAACAGTTGCATGATTCTAAAGTAATCACAACTAAGAGCTAAATACCAATCAAGCTCTGGTCGGACTTTTGAGCTTCGGAATCTCGGCTCCGTTTAGCTTTCGGACGGACCTCAGCGAAATCGTCGGGAGATGCCTCTCGCTCCGCCTGTCTGGGGCCTTCCTCACTTGTTTCTTGGTTGTGAATGCGAGGCCTACCTCTCTTCTGTTAAAAGAGAAGAACAAGAAGGAAAAAAAGGAGTTCAAATACTACGCACTTAGCCCTACAGGTAAAAAAAAAAAAAAAAAAAAAAGGAGAATTGAGACTCACGGGGCGAGGACGGGAAGATTCCGGATCTTGGGGTGCGCCGTCCATGAGCTAGGGTTTGCGTGGAAGGGGAAAAGAAATGGAACTGAGGATGGAAAATTATCAGGGGTGGAGGGAATAAGTGATGTGTGATTGGAAGAGCGAAAGGTTTGCCCTAATTTTGCAGAAACAGAGAAATGGGAAATCTCCCGCCAAATTAAGTGTCCGCCTTTTTTATATGGAGTTTTCAGCGTTGATGTACCCACACGCACCCGGCTTTATGAAGAGTTTGGGACTGGGTGTGATCTTGTGTTGGTCACAATCAAGATCGAACCAAACCGGACAAGTCAAATTCAGTATTCAACCACTCAACGATTTTGATAAGACCGGTTAGTAAGAGGTCGTTACAGTCTGACATTTTCTATTTCTATCCTTCAACTAAAATCAAAACCGACCAAAATCGGAATTTCCGATTCTAGATTAACATTAGTCCAATCTAAAATTATTTTTAAAATAAAATTTTTTTTTTTTTTTAACTAAAAAAACTAAATTAAATTATGTATGAACTTGTATCTTATAAATTAAGAGCAACACCATGCTTCTGCGGTTGCGACACTGTTGAGGAAGGAAAGACGTTTTCTTGGCATTCCAGCTAGATCTTGCGGCTCTTCCATTCGGGAAACGAAAAATGCGTGCTCCACTTTCAGGAGACGGCTTTGTACTTTCCTTGCTCAACCATGGCCGCGAGAGCTTATCTGCCAGCCTGCCCTTCATTAAGGCTCAAGGACTTTCGCTATTATGCCTTTGGCCTTCTTGTTTAGAACTATGTGAAACTTTTCAGAGGGCTATTTTTTCCCATTTAATACCTTGGTGGTTTTCGTATGGGGCTGGAGCCTGTAATCTTTTTCCGTGCAATGTAAAAACACTCATCTCTTGACACACAAAACACAAACTCACAAAGCTAACAAACACAAACACAGCGGCAGGAGAAGATAAATATCAAACCATCGGATCCCCAATACACTTTTAGTTTAAAGACAAGGCATACATAAACATTTTGTAATTCTAAGTTGCTGAGAGCCAAGGCCCCTCTGCCTCCAAGTGGTAAGAGAAATTAATACTGACTACTGCAGGGCCCAATTAAGCAATGCACATTTGCAACTTTTGCAATTCTGTCACTATTAGAGGTAAGATGTCTCTTTGCAATTCAAGCAGTATTTGCCATTGAAACAATGATGAGCTGGTAACCTTCCGGTACTGTTGTCTGTGTTTGCACACACTCTGCCAATGCAGGAACATCGCTGAGATCTAAAAACCTAGCCACAAAAAGCAGCAAATGGAAATCAGAAATTCTTTTCACAAATGGAAGATTCTTTGTACGGTCGAGATGATTCTTCAATGCCCTCACTGTCACTTGGCTGATCCTGTTCTCAACCGGAAAGGATGATGATAGAGGACCCTGTGTTCAATAAGCCATAGAAAAAGGGTCATCAAAGTTCTCCAAATCATGCAAAATCACTGCAAATAATATCATCAACAAAAGATAGAATCATCCAGATTTGTGATGTTACGGTTAATATTTTACACAGTTGTTAAATGATGCAATCGAGTGTTTAGTATTGTTCCCTCTTCATGAAACAACATTACATTCACTCAATATTTTATTCCTGCTCCAGTCCACTGTATCTCTGTCAATACAATGGCTTCCTTCTACGTGCCAAAAGGATACAGAGGTTACTCCTGGTTAACACTCAGAGAAACCATGTCACGAACTCGTAGTCATATTATTCTCAAATATTGTTATACACCAAACAAGTAGTTAAAATTATTTGAAATAAAGATACAACTGTAGCAAATTGATCTTACAGAAGGCCCACTGGAGTGGGCCCTTCAATTTTCATGGTGGATCGATTCATCTGTGCACTTGAATTTCTACATTAATTATATGGAATTAATCAATCGAATGCACAAGGACACCCAGTTTCAATTTCATGCAGTTGGTAGCTCAAATTTATAGTCCCAAGCTCCTATGTCAATCTACAAGAGGATTGCTACCTGAACAAAGGATTTGTCATGCCATACAAAGAGTACTGATTTTCACCTTTTTCCCTATGAATGTAATGCGACAATTTTATTTTCCATAACACTTTAAAGCCAATAAAAGAGCTCCATAAGACACATTTGTCTTTTTTTTTTTCCATTAGTAAATACATGTATCTGAATCTGACATACAAATAACACTAAATTCAATTTAAAAAAAAAAAAAAAAAAAACTCAAAAACTTTTCTCTCTCTTTGACACAATTGATAGCAATTAGCCACATAGAATACCTCCTTTATCGTGTTTTCTTGCATTCCTTAAATGTAATATTCCTTGGCTTAATGACAAGAATAAAGTTCAGATAAAATCCATTGCTTCCTCTGCTATGACTCGCATTTAGATACGCATTCATGCCTAATCTTTATACCAAAAACTGTGATTGAACCAATCACAGCACATTAGCCGAGAAAATATCAGCTCCTAGACACCAATGTCAAGGAAAGTCTCAGTTGATATGAAGTAAATTCTAGCAATCTAAGTTAGTGAAAATTCTAAATGTCCTAAAGTTCACCAAAGCAAAGAACATGAGCGTACATTTAACACTTTGAAATGACAATAGTAAACTCAATGCTATAAAAGCGCGACTGAGCATAAGCAAACACCGCAAAAGTATAACGACAAAGCAGAGTCACCAAAAAACCAAAATCATAAAACAGAAATTGAAACACGAAGAAAGGATAACACAGAAACAAAACGTACCACGTGATCCAAAATCTTAACCACGACCAAGAAAAAATCATTATCAACCTCCCTAACATCCTTTCCTCCAACAACAACATCCTTCTTCATTTTAGACAACTTAGGATCCGTACCCTCCTCAATCTCTGTCTCAAACCAATTTTCCTTGAACAGTTTAACGCACGTATCACTCATCTGAAACGCCTCAAAATGCACGTCAGCTCCCCCATCTTCATTCACTTCCAGTTTCACCACAGCTGTCACCCACTCCTTCAAGTCACTCTCTGCATGAAGTTCCACCGCCTGCAGAATCTCTCTGTTGGACAGAGTATAATCTTTCTTGTCCTGCATTATCGTCTGTGTGAATATAAACCCCACTCTTCTCATCCCTAAACCCGCTGCGATCGCATCCACCAAATTCTCTTCCTGGGGATCCCTTAAAAGCATCAGGATTTCCTCTGAACCCTGCTGGGGCGGCTCGTATATAAAATTCACCTCCACTGCTCCAGCCTCTGACACCGTTCCATACATAAATCCACCCCTTTTCACAGCAAAGGCGAGCGTCTCATTAACATACTGCTGGAAGGCATTGGCACAGTCCCGATCAAAAGACACCGACTCGCAATGAGAATTTTCTTGTCTAGTAATCCGCATTTGTTTCGCAATCAGGTCGTCCATAGTCATCTTGCGACCGAAGGATCCGGCGGGATGAACTGCAGGTCCAGCAATAGTCCTCTCGCCCTCGTAGGCTAAGAAGATAATAGAACCATGGGCAATGTTTAGGGAAGAGAGAAGGGTATTGGGGTCAGACATGTCGGTGAATTTGAGGAGATCGGAAGGGGATTTGGCCAGTAGTAGGTTTTGATTAGTAGATAGCGTTTGGTTATCGATAGGGATTTGGAGGTGGTTTTGAATTAGGGTTTTGAGCTGAGAAACGGTAACGTTGGGGTTGTCGACGGAGACGCGCTCAAGGCCGTCTCGGCTACGGATTCTGAGCATCATCTTGGTAGGAAAGATGGAGAGATAGAAGGGTAATGGTGGGCAGTAGATTGGGGAAAATTAGCAGGGGTTAGGGGTTTTAAGGAGGGATTGAAGAGAAGTGATGCTTGGAGTACAGAGAGAAGGAAGCTTTAG
>CAOGCB010571689.1:0-31175 GCA_948266635.1 Cnidoscolus chayamansa | reverse complement strand
CATGATTATTCATTTCCTTTTTTATTTCTGTTACAACTTTGTGTTAAGATTTTTGAAGTTTGATACTTTGATCTTGATGGAATTGAAGTTCTTGCAGATCAGAGTACTTTGGGGAATCTGTATGCTTATTAAATTAGCTTCAACTGCCAAGAAAACATGTATCAAGTTAGATTGTATGATCTTCTGTGCGTAAGACAATGAACCTTGTTTAGTTGCTTATTGGATTCAGATTGCAGAAAAAGCTTGAAATTCTTGTTACTGTTGATGATGTTTTATGGAAATCTTGATTTGGGGAATAATCAATTTGCTTTATTCCTCAAATCTTTTAGGGATTTTGGATAAACATGGATTTTAAACTCCAGGATAAGATATTTAACTAGGATTTCTTGAGGATCTTCATCTTAGGAAAAGATCAAATTTAAAATTGAAATTCAATTTTATTTACTTTCAATATCTTTAATTTCAATTTCGAAATTCAGTTTTGGGGTTTTTCAAAAACTCCAAACAGAAGCTAAGCCTATCCTATCTAAGTCTCTACCTGTGATCAAATTGTGAAGCTCAACGACTGGTCGTTTGGCAGAAGGAATAAAAATTGACCAAATCAACTACGAGACTCGTCCAGTCGTCCCATAGAAACGACAAGCCGTTTTTGTTGTGTGGGACCCAATTTGAAAACCCGCGAATTTCGCAACCTACAACCACGATGAACGATATAAATAGAGAGGGAAATACATTCATTCTCATCGATTTGAATTTCTTCTACCATTCAGAATCCAGTCCAGCAGATATCTTCTCATAAGGTAAATTATCCTGCATTTTCTGCTTGTCTCTAGGGAAAATATGAGGGAAAAGAAGAACCTTTGCTTGTTGAGCCCATTTCCTGATTTCACAGCTTCAGATTGACTCATTGCTTTTTAATCGTATTTATTTCATTCTTTGATTTTTCTTTTGTTTGTTAACGTTGCTTAATGTTTTGCGTGCTTGTGATCTTAAATGGAATCAGATCGCTTTGGAATTATTTTTCTATTTGAAGATTGAATTAAGGCTCGTTTAACTCTTTTGTTCTTGAAAATAGGAAAATTTGTGTTAGGAGATTTTAAATTGGTTGTTGTTAGTTTGTTACTTGCAGAAATGGGAGGGAACCTTCAATACTCTATGAAACCAGGTTATCCAGTGGAGAATGATGATGATGAGTATCTCTCCATGCTTAGTCCTATGCTTCTTGCAACGATTCAGGAAGCAAAGGACAGAATTTCACAGATTGAGTATATATTTTTCAGTCAGCTATCCTCTAATTTTGAAGCGAAATCTAAAAGCTTGCAGAAAATTTATTTGGAGGCTAAAAGAGAAGCAGATGATTCATGGAAAGAGAGGGAGAAAGATATGCTGCTCCTGATCGGAAGACTTCAACTTGAAAAGCAAGAAGTCCTCGAAGAAAACCGGTGTCTGAAGCTTGAGAAAAGAAAGTCGTTTGGGGAGATGGATGAGAAGGCAAATTCGCTAGTTTTCAAAAAAGTAAGTGAAGTTAGAATTGATGAACTAGAACAGGAAGTTAGGAAGAAGTCCAAGGAAGTTGATGAGGGAACGGAAATGCTCCAAGAGAAATTCTTTATGATATTGGATAAGAGAAATCAATTGAAAGAATGTCAAAAAAAGACAAATGGGCTGCTTGCTACAGTAAAGAACCTAGAGAAAGAGGTTGAGGTGCTTGAAAATGAGCTTAGAGCAAAGACTATGACGGTAGCAGAGAAAAAAGAGCTAGCAGAAATTTTATTGCCACATTTGTCACATAATGATCAGTTGTGGACTGAGCAGGAAAAAGAGAAGGAAGAACTTGTACAAAAATTGGAATGTTTGAAAGAGGATGTTAGCAAACTCCAAAAGCAGCTTGAGAGAAAGACAGAAGAACTTGAAGATGGAAGAGGATTACAAGCACACCTGCTTCAACTTATTGATGAGAATAAATTGGAAATATCAAAGCAAAAACAACTGTTGAAGGAGTCTGAGAACGATAGAAGACTGCTTCTGGAGAAAGTAAATGTTTTTGAGGGGAAGATCAATGAGCTCAAGGGAAACCTCAGTAGGAGCAGCAACGTCCCTGAAGGGAAGGATTCATTTGAACAGTTGCTTCAGCAAATTGTATTAAACGGCTCTCAGTTACTGGCTGAGAAGAAGAAGACAATGAATAAGTCTCAACACGCGTCTGACAATGCAAAGACTGAAATTTCTGAGGAGAATATGCTTCTTAAACTTAAATTAGAAGAAGAAAGTGGCTCGATAACGCATCAACAAATTCCAACAATTTCACCTGGTAAGATCTTATTGATCTGATTTTGTATGATTTTGTCCTGGATTTTGCTCAACCCATGACTATGTTGGAATAAATCACCTCTTTTGTCCTTGATTCTAAAGTCTAAACAAACTTCTGTTTCTTGGAGTTCTAGATTTTGGGAGCAGAAATCCAGATGCTGCTATTGCCCGTGAGATCGGGGAAAAGAAGAGTCAAGATGCCATTGCTGATAGGTTGAAGGATGAAGCAGTCAAATTAATTCCGAAGCCAAGCTTCCGTTCTTCTACTTCCAGTTATATTGCACAAAAATGCCCTTCCACTGTAAAATCAGTTCCAGTCCTTCATAGAAAGCGGTCTGCATCTCGCTGCGCAGATAGTAGTTCTTCTCTACACAGACAAGGGCCTGACTCCGGTGATGATGACTTTGATTTCTTCCTTAAGGGCGTCAGAAAGACGTTGAATATGAAACATAAAGAAAAGTCGTGATATGCAAATCCCATTCCGGAAAGATAAGCAAAATGTGCATCCTTGCACTTCAGAAGATGAAGCACAGGATATGAATGTCATCAAGGCCCTCAAAAGCAGCAGATGGCAGATGCCACTTGCAATAGCTGGCCAAAAAGAGTTCAGATAATCTAAAAAGAGTTGAATGCAACAAATACTAGCATTTCTTCCTAATGGAAAGTAAGTATGCTGATGGTAATAAGCACAATTTCCGCTGTTAGCACCATGATGGTGTTTCTAGGCATAGGTTTGGAATATTGAATTTGATTCTGAAATATGATTTTTCCTTTGAAACTTCTTTACTGCACTATAACTGACCTTGTTAGTTCTATTGTGAAAATTTGAGGTTTTAATCTAACAAAAACTGGTTAATTGATAAGAATTGGAATAAACATGATGTTTAGTCACTAACATGCATGCTAGAAGCCTAGAACTCCTTAGTTGCCCATGAGTTTAACTATGACTTTGACATCACATATGGCATCTTAATTGAGATGTGCCCCTATCCCTATGGTGTTGTTTTTGTAGAATGTAGTTATCTCTCTCTGATCTAATGGAGTTTATTGTGAAACTCAGAGTCCTCTGGAAACCATTGACATGTGTGGTTGGAAGTTGTGTCAATTGATTTGTTAGTCCTTGACAATTTGACAGACAGCATTTATATTGAGACGGATGTGGACTAGTCTGGTTTTTGCCTGTTTGCAATGCAAATTGTTGAATGCAACAGCTGTATTTTCCCTAAATGAGTTCGAGAGTTCGCGAATGAGGATGGGGTTGGTGTGTAGGAACATTGCTATGGCGATTTATTTACAGTATTTTGTTCTAAGCAATAATATATTGAGATTTTTGTGTTGTCTTTAATATTTGCATGAAGGTCTGTGTGAGAGAAATAAGTAGTTGGTTGAATTAACTATCTTTTCAAATAAACATGCCATGTTTCAGATTTTCATTTTAATTTATATCAAAATTTCAATTATTTAGGAAAGGGTGGATCAACATATGATTATTTTAAAAACATATATATATATATATATAAGTATTTTTACAATTACTTAATGAAATGGCCAAATTGCCCATGCATTATGAGAGCATGTGCTACATTATCTTCTCATATCAGAATCAGTGACAAAGCATATGCTATGTTTCCACATGCATGCAACTTTGCCTTATCTTTGTCCATTTCAACTTTTAATCATTTAACTATTACATCACATCACATTAACATTTATCATTCCCAATCCCACAAATCACTGACTCTCACCTTAATTTTACTACATCTTACACACCATAATCATCCCCGCCGCTGGCCGACGCTCATCAGCATTTCTTCAATGGGTTCCCACACAGACAATCATTGTCGGAAAATGATGACCCTTCAAGCTGATTGAACGGTGAACCCACTGGGATCGCCCCACACAGATGATTGTGGCTCAAATCCAAATGTCCTATGTACTTTGCCGACGATAATGAACTGGGTATCACCCCCTTCAGATTGTTGTATGATAGATCAAGAGCCATGAAATATGATTTCGCCCCGAACACATCCGGTATGTTGCCTTCTATAGAGTTTCTGCTCAGATTTAAGATACCCAAACCGGTACAGCTCAATAAAGATGAAGGTATCTCGCCTGAGATCATGTTGCTGTCCAAGTTGAGGACTGAGAGAACCCGCATGTTGCCTAACCATGTAGGTATCGAACCGGAAAGCTGGTTCTTGGATAAATCCAAATCTGCAAGGCGGTTCATATTGGCTATGGAGCTGGGAATTGACCCAGTGAGTTGGTTTCGACTGATTAAGGCTCGACTCAGCATTTTCAAGCTACCGAAATCAGCTGGCAGCTTACCCGACACTTGGTTGTTGCTTAAATCTAAATGCTTTAGATTCACCAACTTGGTTAAGGAAGCTGGAACCGTTCCAGAGATCTCATTATCAGCAAGGTTTAACACGGTGAGTCTCTGCAAGTTTCCAATCTCCGTAGGGATCTGACCGGAGATTTTATTCCCGACAAGATCAAGAATTCGAAGTGACTTCAAAGAAACTATACATTCCGGAATCTCTCCGGAAATACCTTTCCAGTCTGCGATGATTAAAGTAGTGAGACTATCGAGCTGGCATATTGAAGGGTTGATAGAACCAGTCATGTAACCAGATCGGCCACTCTTTTCAAAGATGGGATCTTCGGATTCACCGCGTAGGTTGATGTCAGCGACTTTTCCTGTGGTTGGGTCACAGCTGATGCCATACCACTTGGAGCAGTCGGTGCCTGTCCATGTACTGAAGATACCCAAGTAAGGCTCGTTTAATGAGGATTTGAAGGCTAACAAGGCCTTCAGGTCGGACTCCGGACAGGAGCTGGCGGTGGAGAAAAAAGCAAGAAGGAGACAAAGTGAGAAAAATAGCACATCCATGTTTCTCCTTACAATGGAAAAAGAAAATGTAGACACTGTGGCGTGTTTCTCTTCTTACAGAAGATGTTAAGAAGTGGGTTTTCTGTGAGCTAGATTGTAGGAGGATGTCTGTACTCTGTAATGGAGTAATGGGTGTTTATGTGCAGACTCTGCACAGAGAGAGAGAGCGAGAGATGGTGAGAGGGGGTGGGAGTTGGGGCTTGTTATATACAAAATTTTGGACCAATACGCCCTTGCTATTTTTTTTTATTTTTTATCAAAGTGACAGTTTACTGTTAATTAGTTGCACTTGCACATGTGTATATCTTTTCTCTCTGTTTTTTTTAGTAAAATTACTTTTATATTTTTTCATTAAAATTTATTTCTTTATTTTGTTTTTATGTTTCTTTAAGCATAAGACATTAAAAATATAGATTTTTATATAAGTTGAACATTATTTTCAATTTATAGTATATTGTTTTCATGAGCAAATTAATTATATTTAAAAAATAATTATACAATTATAAGTGAATAATAAAAAATTTATCGAATTTAAAAAATTGACAAAAAAATGAGTAAGGCGATTTTAAAATTTATATGAGAAAAGAAATAAGAAAAAAAAAGAAGTTGGGGATGAATATGCAAGAAAATGAGAGGCATTGAAAGCATCATACATATAAACATGGTGTTGGAATGAGAACATTTTTTCATGATATTAAAACTAAAATCTTAGTGGTGGTAGAAATATCTTAATTTGTAATTCTTTCGGAAATATTTTGATTTGTAATTCCTTCGGGAAGAATATCAAAATTTGTAAGTACTGTTGAACTTAATGTCGGAAGCCAATATTCATTCTTATTGATTGAAATTAAACCCGAATTTAACTATCTGTAATTTTTAGAAGGTGGGTCATAGGCTTCAAAAAAACAAAAACTAAAATCTTAGTGTTAATGATTGAAAAGCTACCTCTTTTTCAAAGTAGTTTTCAAATTTATTATATTTAAAAAATAATTATACAATTGTAAGCGAATAACAGAAAATTTATCAAATTGAAAAAAAATGACAGAAAAAATGAATAAGGCGATTTTGAAATTTATATGAGAAAAGAAAAAATAAAGAAAAAAGAAGTTGGGGATGAATATGCAAGAAAAGGAGAGGCATTGAAAGCAACATACATAAGTCCTGCTGGATCCAATGCCGGGAGTCAATATTCATTTTTATTGACTGAGATTAAACATGAATTTACCTGCTTGTGATTATGGGAGATGGGTCATAGACTTCAAAAACCAAAAACTAAAATCTTAGTGATAATGATTGAAAAGCTACCTCTTTTTCAAAGTAGTTTTCAAAATTTTCAATTATGGTAAACACAATGATCAATGCTTAAATTGATTGTTTTTCTTAGGAATCAATACCATTAAAGATTTCTTCATCCTAATTATTCTTTCACTAATCATTATCATTAATTACATCAATAATTATGTTAAATTAAACATAACCCACCAACCAAAAAAATCTCATAAATATAATGAAAATTATTATAGCTTTGATTTGATTGAGGATTTATGAATATAAAAGAAGAGAGAAGTGAGGGACCATGTAAGGAGACAACATCAACATTTATAAATTAGGTCATTAAGTTGGGAACATATACATGTGTCTTACCTAATTAACCTCTTTTCATGATTTACTACACCACTCTCATCATTCATATCTAATTTTATAAAATCATGCATATTTTTTTGCCTTTTCAATAAGGGTGTTCATATCGTATTAGATTAGACAAGACTGAAATCGAATAAAAGCTAAAAAAAATAAAAAAATTGAATCAAATATCAGTTGGATCGATATTGAACCGAATTGAAAAATCAAACCAAAAAACAATTTATTTATTTTTTTAAATTACAACTTAAAATCCAACCAATTAAAGGGTATTAATTTTATCCATAAGCTTGCAAGAGAGATATAAAAATGGGATTGTGATGAGTGATGATCCACTTGCATGTGATAAAAGCAGAAAAGAGAACACATACATACATATATCCTCAATCTCCAATTTATTTTTAATAACAAAAAAGTTGTTATGATTAAATATAATCATGAATTACATAATGATATATATATATTAAGTTAATATTAAACCATTTAACTTATATAATTTTAAAATTAAAATTATTTACTTTTTATAAATTTAAAATAATAATTATTTATTAAATTAATGAATATATATATATATATATATTAAATTTAAAATAATGAAAAAGGACAATAAGCATGGGGAGAACATGGATGTGTGTTGTCTTGATTTGGACATCATTCAAAGCCTGTCATGTGATTCGGTCAACTCCTTGAATCTAATACCCTTTTTTTTTAATAATGATATTAGATGTTTTGTATTCATCATTTTTCTTGAACTGATATATGTCGGTGGATATACTGATAATTTTCTGTTATGGATCATTAAAAATGTTTTAATTTTTATAAAAACAAGATGAACTGATTCGACATTCTTTTATTTTATCTGAAATTAAAGATTCAATTTCATGCTCTGTGTGTGAGGGAAGCCATAATAATCTATCAGAGCATCTAATACAACCAAACTAAAATATGAACAAGTAGCCATTCTTAGGAAAATAACCTTGAATCATATTGTGTTTTGATGTCAGATGAATGCATTTTGTTTTCACTTTTCACCACATTTGGGTATGATATTTCATAGCAACTTCCAAGAACAAAAATCACTGCTAATGTAAATCATTATATCAGACGAAATTCAAATTTTAGCACAAACAATGATGCACCTATATTCCTGCAATTTCAGGTTTGACAAGAAAATAAATGATACACTAGAATCAAGCAAATATATCCTCCGTAACAAATGATTGCTCGTTATTCGACCCGGTTTCAGAGGGAAATTTAAGTTGCTCATAGTTTAGTTGTCTTGAAGCTTCATACAAAGCAATTCCAACACTCACAGATAGATTCAGACATCTAACATATGTCTCAACCATCGGAATCCGAATGGTTCCACCGCCAATGGTTTCGCTTTTACAGTCCACCATGGCTTCAGCTGGTAGGCCACTCGTTTCCGAGCCAAAAACGAGGTAATCACCTCTTCTATACAAGAATTCCTGCAAATTCAATCGGATCGGATAAAAGTTGTAGCATGTTTAATGGATGTTGGTTAATTTGCTAGATTGAAAAATAAATAAAGAAATGCAATATCAAACTAAATAAGCGTATCAATAATTGGGATGCTATGAGATGCTAATTCGGCAAAAGGATGAAATCTCCAGCACCAGAAAGAGATAAAAAGAGATGGCGAACATACTGAATGAGTTGTTGTTCCTCGTTTAGTAAACGCTAATAAACGCTTATCGCCTTCCTGCATCAAAGGATAACATGCATGTTAAATCAAGAAAGTTAGTCATGTTCTAAAATACCATTATCATTTCCAGGAATAACCTGTTGCCTGAAATAATCTTGGAATTCAGCCCAAGAGTCGTGAACTTTCGCAACCACGTATCTAAAACAGAGAGTTAATTTAAGACAGGCAATAAGCTATACCATGATAACTTATTAGGGGGTTGAATATCAGATAATGAAACATAATAATGTTAAGAGGGGAAAGCTGGTAATCTGACACATCTCAAAAGTGAAATCAGCTTAGTTTATTATGCAGGGTTTTATAAAAGCATAAAGGCGAGCATCTCAAAATTAAACAGTTTCACAAACCAAACAGAAAAAGAAAAACTGTATTTTTCTTTGTCCATGTTTTGAATGAACTAGAAAGCAGAAAATGCTACAACTTAAAATAAGAAAAAGAAATGGAAAGACTAATGTCTTTGCATCTATGTTTGTCATATTAAGCAACATGTTCTTTTAAACCCAGGCAATATCTATTTATAGCAGAATAAAAAACTGTAAGGGCAAATGTAATGAAAAAAATGTCATAGAAAATATGCAAGGATACGGCCAGTAATCCAGTCCAGCTCGCTTTAGTTTTGTACTGTCAACTTGGAATCCTAAGGGCTGAAAGAGGAAGAGATGCACATCAGGCAAAAAAAATAGTACCACATATGGTGATGAAGTTCAGACATAGAGGAAACTATTTATCTTTTTGATAATAAAAATTTATCGGTAAATAAATTATCAGGGAAAAAAAGGAACTAAATTAGCAGTCTGCAATATTCACCCCAACTAAGTGTAGCCCAACAGCTGATGCTGCACATGTTCTGGCAATGCAACCTGTGTTTCCTGGTATCTGCCAAGAACGAAATAACTATTTCTCAGAATAAAGTTTGACATATTGAGGTAGCTGCATTCTGTAAGCCTAAAATACAAGGAGATATGTATATATATAGCAATCAAATTCCAGGATGCAAAAAAAAAAAAAGATGTGTCAATGAAGAAGTAGTTACAGCATGTCAAAATCATGTACAACTATTTCACATTATCCAAAAATGATATAACTTAAAATAGTTTATGTTTGTGTAAGTTTTCAGTACAGATAAAAGTTAGCTAGAAAACAACAAATGCAAATTTGCTGCACAGTATCCACACAATCAATGGAAGTAACTACAATATCACTTTCCACTGACTATTACGAAAGATAGGAGTGATTTCATACTAAAGAAACAATTAGCAAACTATATGCTGGAATTGATGCAACCAAACAACCTTCTATGTTGCAGAAGAGGAAGAACTAATGCTACCTACTTGGTGATGCACTTTATAGTAAAGTTCGACTTAATCACACTTCACTATTAGAAACTTAAGCATTCTGCTTACCTTGTTTCCTTTTGCATCATCTTGCAAGGATATTCAATTAAAGAACACATGTAAAAGGAACTTCTAAATGCTACAATTAGCATATCATACATGCAATAGTTGTTTTAGACACAGGAATATTAAATGAGATTGTTTTTATCCTAACCTCCAACCAGACAGTATCATTTAATTGGCTTCCCAAAAAGACCCAACCAACCACGCACGCAGAATCTTGATCATACTACGATCTATAGATAATGGTCTAACATCCATGCCATTTCTCTCAAATAAACAACTTGAACATTCTAATGATATACATACACAGGATATAGCATGTATAACTTTTGGGACATGACAGTATTCTGAAATCATTATCGCATCAATCTTAGATCAATAATCAACTGGCTCAAAAAGTCCACAAGTGAAGTCACTTCCACTAACACAAAACATAAAGGTTGTACTTATTCCCCAATTAAATGGAAGTTATCCAACTTGTAAATGAGCTATTGTAATATAAAATATCAAATTCACATTAAAAGCAAGAAGCAAGCTTCAATTAATCCACTTGAACAATAAAAGTCCAAGTCAAGCTCCAAAACCCGTACACTTGCACAATTCAAAGTGCTAAACTTGAGATTGAAAACAAAAATCTTAAACTATAAATTGTACCTGAGGAGAAACTAATACCACTTGAAGAAGCTTATTTCGCGGGACTTCATTAACAGCCTCGCCCGTGCCACTGGGCAAAGAATTCCCATTTCCCCTTTCAGCTACATACACAAGAGAAAACTAGTAAACAACCCAGAAAAAGATCAAAAAGATAAATTTACACGTGTTTGTTCAGATAGAAAGATGGAGTATTACACAGAGAACAAATTGGAGAGAAGCGTTGGGAGAAGGGAAGGAACGAGTGGAAATGCCTCTTCCTGAATTGGGTTAAGTAGAAGGGACGCAAAAGAAGGGTTCTTGAACGGAAATGTAAGGGTAAATGGCTTATGGCGTTTAGGGTTCTTAAGCTACAGCCAGAGTCCATTAAAATCCGTTAGTGAGTTGCAGTTGGGTTGGGTTGGTTCTTCTATTGATGTTGTTTGGTTTATTGCCATTTGCTCCTTTTTGTTTCTATAATTATAGGATAGGCCATATTTTAATTAATTTGTGCACTTTAGCCCTCATTATTTTGGGATCTATCTGGTTCTAGTTTATTCTGTTTCTGAATCCTAAATCGGGGTGCCTAAATGGGCCCAAACCGATGGACTACAGGGGCAAGCATAAATTTTTGGAAACATTAAGGGGCAAGACTGCAAATTTTACGATGTCAAAGTAACCTCTACGCAGCGCGGCAGCTTGGGCTAATTGGCGCGCGCGCTCTCCTCTCCCCTCAACGGAGACTCTAAGAAAATATAGGTCAGCTATTAGCTCAATCTCTTCTTTAAATCCCTAACCAGCCTAGTTATCTTCGCGGGCAACTATTAAATACCCACGAATTACTGTTCTAGATCATCTTTTTCTCGTCATCAAACAGGTACTCGCTTTTGGAATTTCTGTTTTTAATAAGATTTTCGTTTTTCTTTGTGTTTGAATGAGTTCTGTTTCGTGGATCTAATCTAATATTAAAAGAAATTGATTAAAATTCTGTAATCAAGGAAAAGAGAGAGTTTTTCTTTTTGCTAGTTTGATTTTTTATAAATATACGAGGATCGCACAAGGTTATGTTTTTCTTATTGATCTGACGAGTACTTCCTGGAGAAAGGAAATTGGGTCATTGGGCTATTATAATTTAGTGTGCAGAGATAGAATCCTCCATTTATGATATTAGAAGGCATTATTTTTGTGGCTTGTGAATGGTTTATTTGATATTCTGTGTGCTTGATTCAGCTCCTCCCTCTTTTAATTTAATTTAATTTTTATTTGCTGTTTCTAAATCAATGGGTTTGGAGTTGTGCAACTTTAGAGGTTTAAATAAGTTTATTCTCACTGTAAGTGAAATTCAAATCTTTACTGCGCTGCAAAAGAGGTTGCTATTTTGAGTTTAGTATTTGGGCGTTTGGTTGGTGATGAAACTATGTTTGAAGCGGTTCATCGGCAGATAGTTGCTTACTTCCATTTTATATATTATTTGTGTTCTGTGGAGTTTATGATCATTGTTCTATTAAGAAATTCAAAAGCTCAGTCATAAAGATCAGTCCTAAGATTTATGTCTAAATAGCTTGAAAGCTTATTTTTGAACATTGGCCTCCTGTAGACAGCTTGAGCGAATTTGGCTCTCTGGAAATGGATGGAAAAGCACCTTCTAGTCTTTTTGTTAATGATGGTTCATTCATGGAGAGGTTCAAACAACTTCAGCAAGAGAAGGGAAAGAACCAGGAGAAAGATAAAGGTACTCTAGAAAAGGAATCTAAGCCAAAAACAATTGTTTCAGAGACATCAACTCCTAAGCCTTCTCGTGGTAAAATAACTATGCAATTAAAGGGTAATAGCACAAGCAAGACCCCTCAGCTTCCTTCAGGTGGAAAACTTGCATTCAGCTTGAAACAGAAGTCAAAAATTGTGATTCCTCCTGTTATGTTGGGTGAAGATGAGGAGGATGAAGATGAAACAGATACTCGGAATGATTCAGGTGACATATCAGCAAAAAGGCAGAAGTTGAGTCAATTAGATGCATCTGAACACTCAAAACAAGAGGATGTTGGTAATTACTGCTTCATAGATATCCTTTTTTACCCTCCTCTTTTGATTGTGGTTGCAGTCGCAGTTTGTTCTACTTCTAGATCTTTTGGGTATTCCAGCTTCCTAGATTAAGGGATATCAGTAAAGCACTTCCAATTATGCACTTTACCTTAATTTTGGTTAATTTATATTTGATCAGTACACAATATGACTCTTACAGCCTTGCTATCACTTCAACCACAATTAGTTTGAAGCATGCGTTTGTTCTGTTTCCTGCTAGAAATGCATGATTTTTTCCTGAATTGTTATGGCTGATATTTGTGTTATTACATCCATGATTCTTATCATTATCTTTTCTCATCTTGTCTCCTGTGAAGTGGATGATTGGGCTAAATCAAATGATTTTGCCTAGCGCATTTCCTTAGCACATGGAGTGCTTGACAATTTGTGCTAAACCATTTTAATAGTTTCTATTGTCCTCTTGCTTTAGATGGTTGCACTGGACAAAAAGAAAAATTACTTTTGAACCAATAAATGTTGTCCCCTTTAATTGTGATCTAAGACATCTGGAAATGTCTACTCTGATCTTGAATGGGATAATGAAGAGGACAAGACATTCTTGAATATTTCTTATCTGATGAATGCAGCTTATACCTTAAGTACCAATCAACATTGGTCGAAAGAGATGTTCAATGAAAGATTGGGCATATGTGGCACGCCTGATACAAGAGTAATTTGAATTCCCTTGTTGCTCTCGGTATTAATCAGTTTTATAAGTGATGTGCAGCACCACCCTTCCCGACTGATGCTACAGTGAAGAATGTTGCAGACAAATTGGCAAGTTTTGTTGCAAAAAATGGAAGGCAGTTTGAGCATATCACACGGCAGAAGAACCCTGGGGAGACACCATTCAAGTATGTTCCGTATAATATTAATTTATGCATAATGGTTTTTTTAAAGCTTGTATCATACTTTTCTGTCGATTCAAGCTGTGCCCATCCCTTTGAAGCTTTCATATTTTATTTATTTGTGATGTTGTATTTTCTTCAGATTTCTATTTGACAAAACTTGCTCAGACTACAAGTACTATGAGTTTCGGCTTGCTGAAGAGGAGAGGGCTCTGTCACAGAGCAGGAATTCTGAAATCTCTGCTGCTGGTGTGGGCCTGGATTACTGTTTCTCTATTTTATTACATTCCCAGCACAGTTTTTGTTAGTTCATTTTCATGGAAATAGGAAATGTGCTTTCATGGCTCATGGAATTTTATAGTGTTATTATTTATTATAATAATTTTTAGCCTTTTAGCAGAATCTGCTGTTCTTTTCCCATTGGTTTCTTATTCTTCTTTTATTATTTACTTTTGTGTGTGTATGACCCTGTTTGTCCATTTGTTTCTTTATGACAATTGAGGTTAGACAGTCTGGAGCTTCAAGTACTCCATTTGTTGGGTGTAATGATTTCTTTTCTTCTTTTTACTCTTGACATGTTTGTCTCAGTTCCTGAATGCTTAACATCTTAAAGGGTAGTGGAAGACTGCAAGTATATTTCAGAAGTGCATGAATAATATCTGGCCCTAGATGTAATAGGCTGAAGCATAAAATAGATCACTAAACTGGCCTAAAGTAGTTTGGAATCAAGGCTTATTTGATAGGTGTGCTTGCCTTTGTAATATTATGACTTCTATGGTAAGAAAAAATGTCCATCTATAGGATAAAGACAGAAAATTTGGTTTTAGTTGTTTATGCTGAAAATACTCACTTTATTGCCCTATTTGAAGTTCTTTCCTATGAATTTTCTCCATCTTTAGAATTAAATTTGAATGTTAAAAATTTTGTCTGTATAGGTGGTACAAGTTCTTCAGCTTCTAAATCAACAAGTACTTTTCAAAGGTTGCATCAGCAGCAACCAGATTACCAAATTCCTGCCTCAGCTCTATATGAAGTCACTGAAGAGCCTGGGGTTTCAATCGCTTCAGCAGGAAGAACTGGTAAAGCATATAGCTACATCTGTTTATGTGGTTTGCATGAGTTTTGTTTAATTGCTTTTCCATGGATAAAAAACTGTTATTTCTGTTCCGTATCCAGTGGACATGTTATGTACAAAAATCCTTGGAAGTCCATTCAGATCCTCTTTGTTATTGTTTCTGCCCACCTTTCATTGTTTTGATGCTTTAGTTTCTTGAGTGAATTTTTTTCCCAAAAATTACATTTTGTTTACATAATGATTTTCTGTCTTGTTGAGGGGCTTATGCATGAAGTGGTGACAGAATTGTTTGCTTCTTGATTTTCATCTCATGGTAGCACAGTGTTTAATCATCAAATGCATCAATGTGTCCAATTCTTAGTGTATCATTTACTTTGTATAATGCTGCTGCAGATGAATCTACTGCTTCAGGAGGTACAGATCCCATAGCAATGATGGAATTCTACATGAAGAAGGCTGCTCAAGAAGAAAAAAGGAGACAGCCTAAACAGTCAATGGATGAAATGCCCCCACCTTCTTCCCTTCAAGGTTAACATATGCTTTTGTTCTGCTGGCAGGAAAACTCTGGTCTCTCTCTATGGTGATTTTACAATGGACTCATTACTGTATTTTCTTGGCGCAGGACCTCCATCAAAAAGAGGTCATCACATGGGTGACTACATTCCGCCTGAAGAGCTTGAGAAATTCTTGGCTTCCTGTAATGATGTAGCTGCACAACGAGCTGCTAGAGAGACAGCAGAAAGGTCAAAAATACAGGCTGATAATGTGGGGCATAAACTTCTATCAAAAATGGGTTGGAAAGAAGGTTTTTTTTCTCTCTCTCTCTCTCTCTCTTTATGTGTTTATCATAGGCATGTTGCTCTCTCTCTTCTTCTCACATATCTGCCTACCTGTTCACATACTGTGGATATTTGACATTTGGAGCGGCCAATCAAATTGTTTAGGGGAAAATTTTCAAGGAAAAACTAAGCCATCTTTAAGGAAAATGACTTCCTCTTTTGAAAAGAGGAAGTCATCAACGTCATGAATCTTATTAACGAAATTGGACTTTCTATGCATGCATCTTATTAATATCCACTGTTTTTTAAAAATTGCAACCAAAGTGATGGTTTTCTAACCTAGCAACCAAAATGATGTTTTGTCCATAATGTGAGAAGCAAATTGTTTTTTTGCAGCTTGAATTGAGCAGCTATTTTATTGTTGCATCAAGTGTAATTCTTCTGAAAGCTTTGAATTTATCAAATTGTTTCAACTCATCTATTTTTGGGAAACAATTTCATAATTTTTTGGCATGTTAGAGACAGACATGTTAATGGTAGGTTTGGCTTTTCAGGTGAGGGTCTGGGGAGCTCCAGAAGTGGAATTGCAGACCCCATCATGGCTGGTAATGTAAAGAAGGACAACTTGGGAGTTGGTGCTCATCAACCTGGGGAGGTGACTACTGATGATGATATATATGAACAGTATAAGAAGCGAATGATGCTTGGTTACCGTTACAGACCAAATCCGCTGGTATGATATCTTATTTATACTTGTTTTTTTCCCTCTGCTGAAAATTTTTTCTTTTCATGTTCCATTCTGTGTTAGATAACATTCCCTTTGAAGTTGCAAAGTTTAATTGTGGTCTCTTGTTTCTTTTCTACAGAACAACCCTCGAAAAGCGTATTACTGAGCAATCTCATTCAATCAGGTTGTTTGTCTGTCGTGTACCGAAAAACAAATTGAAGCTACTTAATGTTAATTTGTATTCATGACAGAATGAAGTTATGTAGAGAATGTTATCTGTGAAATTGGTGTTCAATGACAAAATATTTGATTAATTTTCATATGGAATTCATTTTGTTGGAGCAGACATGCTAATGAATGTGATCAGGTTGATGAGTTCTTGAGCAGCACTTAGCCTGAATATGTTAAAATCTTGATTTCGTTATACATTAGTCTATGAATCTACTTATTTGAAATTTGACAGTTGGAATCTGTTGAACATAGCTTAAAACTTCGGTATTTTAGTGAGAGTTGAATCTCTATTATTAAAAAATTTTAAATTTGAATTTAAGACTCAAAATTGAAATAGAGAGATCTTACTGATCACTCTCCATCCATTTATCAGTGGAATGGGATAGAATCGAACCAAATAATTGAAAGTTGACATGTGATATGCCAAAAAACTTGGTAACAGCAGCAATACAGGAAAAGGTTGTCCTGAGAGAGAGCATCTAGTCTGTTATTAAGGGTGAAGTCTGAGTGAGAGGCATATATATTCAACAAGACATCATCACAAGGAGCATCATATTCCAGTTAAAAATTATGATATCCAAAGAAAGGATGCATTAGAATGAATCCAAGAAGTGAATCCTCATCAGCATATAGACATGACAGGAATCCTGGTACTTACAAGCTTGTGAAATTTGCAGTGTTTTAAACTATGAAGTTAGATCATAAAACACTGATTAATACAATATAACGTACCTGAGAACATCACATGCAAAAGCAAATGGCTGGCAGAATTTAGTTTCACGTGTCTGAGTTTCTGTCCACAGCAACTTTTAATTAGAGGTTTGAAGCTTGAACAGGTGACTGTCATCTTTATTATGTTGTCTCTGATTCTCCCATTTTCCCATTACAGAATCTGATTCCTTCGACATGCTACCATTTCGTTGTCAGACTTGCAACATAGAATTCTCTGTTTTCTAATAATTCAAGAATAATAATAAGAATCACAAAATCATAATTATAATAAAGAATATCTGAGAGGACATATACTTGAGATAAACCATGCATGATGATGAAAGTAAAAGAAGTAGGTGAAAGATACAAGACATTATTAAAGAAAATATTTGCCAATATGTGGATAAAAGCAAAGCATCGGTTCTCCATTGGCAGACATGTATTCAGTTTATATATATATATTAAAAGGTCAGTTCATGGCCAAATAGTGGTTGAGATAGCCATTGAAAAAGAATCATATATTTCCAAAAAAAATTCTCCTCTATCCATTAATAATAGCTTCATTTTCTTGATGCTTGTTTGCATATGCCATCACACTTTTCATATCTTTTGAAAATATCAATGAAATTCAAGATCACAATACTAAATATATATATATATAAAGAAGATGATGTTGGAATCCTTTAATTAATTGAACTGTGTTTATAATTAAGATACATTAGCTTAAAAGTGAATCCATATCTAATTCTTGATTATGCTTTTGGGGCATGTCTCATTGAATCCCATCAATCTAAGATTATATAGCAAATCACATCTCACTTAACAACTACACAACTTGAGTACCCACCAATCAAATCTTTTTTAAAAAAATACAATAAATTTTATTGGGTATAATCCCATTTTACAGTTGTTCCATTATGTCATGAAATTAACTTTTCCTACCATTTTTTCCATTAAAAAAAATAAAATAAAATTGAGATACACATCTTTTAGGGTACACCTCATCATAACACAAAGGTACTTAAAGATTCATAATCACATTTTATTTATTTTATTTTTTAATTAAGATCAACATTTGTCTTATTACAATTGATGACTAGTTATCAGTCTCAATTTGTGCTTATCTCTTTGTAAAATAATAAAAAGAAGGAAGTGCTCAGCTAACGCTAATAATAATATAAGAAAATTCTTTTTTTTTCTTCCTAAAATGTCCTTTTGGAATATTATTTAATTGATTTTGATATCAATATGTTTGAGAGGGAGGAAGTGATTCCTATAAACAAAACCCAAGCTTTTCACCAAACTTCAATCAATAAGATCCATAATGCCACTAATTAGGTGGGTGTTGGGATTAGAATTAGGAGGGTGTCCTCCAAATTAAGGGTGTACCTTTAGTCATTAATTAGAAAAATGTCTATTCGTCAATGAGCCAACTAAGTTTTTTTAAAATATTACGATGTTTAGATTAACCGCTCTTTTTGAAAGGATCTTAGAGAATAGACAAAATTCATTTTTTTTTATCGAAAATTGAAAATCAATGAATTTTTTTAACTCGCCGTAAAATAAATTTTAAGTTATAAATATGAATAAATAAAAATAATAGAAAAGTGAAGATTCATTGTTCAAATGTGTAGGGTTGACATTTTATGAATGTCAACGGGTTAATTAACATACTTAAAAATGAAAGTCAACTAGTAAACAGTGAAGATAATTACACAAGCAACATTAGATTAAGGTAGTCTTAATTTAATCAAATCAAGAGATTAATCTACTAATTATTAGCTTGCAATAAAAAAAAAATAAAAAAATAAAAAAACCCACATGTGTGAATTGATATTGTATCCTGTTTTTGGTCTCTGTGTTTTGCATTCATTGAATTAATTACATAAACACGTACATTTATTTTCACACTATAAATTAATAATTAAGGTTTAAAAAAATAGTTTCTTGACTAACAAAAATGATATAATTTAATGTTGTGGGGTTGGTCTGAAATTATATAAATTGTCTTAGAAACCTGTAGAATTTATCAATACCAGACTTTGTTTCAGTTCCTGGTTTGGTTTTCATTCAAGAGAGGTCTTTTAAGGAAAAAATAACCATTTATTTTGATAATTTTATTAATATTTTTATATGTAGGTATATATATATATTTAAAATATAAATGGGAAAGTAATAAAAAAAGATGACATTAGAGAGAGAGAGAGAGAGAGGGCAGATGAGGCAGCCATGGCTCTTCCCTTATCCAAAAGAGCAAAACGTGTGATTGGATGCTTATAAGTATTTGTAATTTTCCCATTTCCTCCCTCACTATTACTAACTCTCCATGTCACAGTAGAGTCGCTTGACCCATAAGCAAAGCATCACATTCATCTGCTTTACTATGACAGAAATACTATTGTTTTTCTTAAATTACTAAGATAAAATTTTCTTGAAATTATAGCTTGTCAAAAAAGTTTTATAAATTTTCATTTATTATTGATTTATTCTATATTTAGTTTTAAATTTTTATAAAAATAATAGGATTAATTAATAAATTTATTTTCACATTAGCTCAGGAACTTATAATAGTGACATCATTCCTTCATAGCTCAATAATCCACAACTAAAAACCCATAAAGAATTCCAAGTTGCCACAAGCAGACACTGCACATATCTGGTTCAAGAAACCCAAAAGCCTAGAAAAATCCAATAATCTTTCCAGGGTAATTTGGTAAAGCAACATTGGCTTACATGTCATGGACCACCTTAAATCATCATCATCAATGGCATCCTTCTGCAATTATGTCCAATTTTGAGTGTTCTTATGTAACAATACTTGTACATATATGTACCTATGTGGAGGGACAAGAACAGGATTGTTCTGCTTCTGGACTACCTCTCTCTCTTTCTTTCTTTCTTTCTCTCTTTCTGGTTTTTTTCTTGATTTCAGTGTTTTCCAAAGGGAAATGAGTGGTAAAAGCTGAAACCCAGAAAGTAAAGGTACTTTGTTGATGGTTCAGATGGTGTTAAATTTGAGTGCATGACTTGTACCATTTGTATCTGTCTTTTCTTGTGGATTCTTTTGTCTTCAAGCTACTTCGAATGCTAAGAGACATAAATCAACAGAGATTCTAAGCAGAAGCAAAGCTGTTTTTCTTCTCTTGTACATTTGTACAAATAATTTAACTGCATTCATGTTTACATTTCCTGTATATTGTTTTAGATTTGTAAGATTAATTTCCTCTCTGATTTGCTTTGTGTTAACTCTTGATCAACAATATACTGGTGTAAATACAAGCTGTTTTGACTTGGGTTCTCACAGAAATGTAACAATTTGGTTGTTTTTTGCAGCCCTTTTTTTTTCCTGGATTGGATTTGCTTTGAGGGAAGACCTGGGATTCTGAAGTTTTAAGTACAGGTTAGAGGTTCTGGTGCTCAAGCAAATCAAAGCAATATTCTCATTTGCTCAGGTACATACTGTTTTCATTGAATTGCCAGCAACTTAAACTTAGCAAGAAAATAAGAGTGAAGGAGATGGAATGATTTATGTTATTCTTGGTGGTTTTCAGGGCCCTTCTGAACAAGAAGACATGAGTCTTTTGTACAGTCCTAGTTTCAATTATCAAGAAGGAGAATTGAGAAGGAACCAAGAATATGATTTGAATCACCATCATTACCATCAAGAACAACACCAGCAAAGTTCTGGCCTAATGCGGTATCGCTCAGCACCAAGCTCATGTCTTGAGAGTCTTGTCAATGGCACCAGTGGCCATGGGGGTGATAGTGGTGGCACTGAAGGTGAAGATTACCATTGTTTTCGATCTACAAGCCCTGAGATGGACACCATGTTGGCCAGATTTATGTCAACGTATAATGGTTCAGGGGATTCCAATTCTCAGAATTTGCAAGAATATGGAGAAAGACCAGCAATGAAGCAAGAAATAGAGGATTCACAAATCGTTTATCAAAGTTTACCAATCAATAATTTGAGTAATAATGGCAATTCTTTGGATAATACTTATGGTGTTATGAACTCAGTGGCTTTGGAGAATTCTGTGCATGGCTCAAAGTTGAGTACTTTGAATGGATCCAATCTTGTTAGGCAAAACAGCTCTCCGGCTGTATTTTTCTCCAACCTAGGCGTTGACAACGGTATTATTATTTGTTTCTTGCTTTTCTTTGAATTCACATAAAAATTTTAAATTATATATATATGTTATTTATTGTTTGTTTTCCAAGAAAGTTAGCAATAAATAGAGGAAATGTAGGAGGAATCTAAATTTTAATATTTGTTTTAAGATTCCCTTGAATTCTTGACTGGAAAGGCATGGCGGCCTTCGATATTTCAAAATGCAATTTTATTTGAAAAAGGAAAGTTAAATCGAGAATAAAGGGAAATGCTCTTTAGATTTCTTTCACTTTCTCTGCAATCAAACATTTTGCATTACTTGAATGATTTGTTAGACTTTTTCACCCAGAAAAAAGTTGAAGGTACCTCTAAAAGTTGTTCTTTCTGCAAAGACAGTCGACTTTTGGAATTTCCTCTTTTTCTTCTGTTCCCATTGAATTACTTGAAAAGTCGGTGAAAGAAAGGGAGTCCAGTTCAGAATCATGGAATAAAGTTAGTCAATGCAGCTTATGTTCATACAGTTATCTGAAATCTTAATCTTGTCTTGATGGTGAAGTTGAGTTTTGTACTAGTTCAATTATATCCTAACTGTGTTCCCTTGGAATATTGAGTTCAGACATCATGACTAATTAATTCTCTCTTGTTCATTGCTTCAAAATTGTTTCATTGATAAATTTTTTGTTTTCCAAATGGCTACCAGGCTTCACTGTAACAAAAGATGCAGGCAATTTTCGAGCTTGCAATGGCTTGAATGCAGAAGCTAGCCCATCGACTAGTCGGTTAAGCAATCACCTAAACTTCCCATCAGGGCAGAGGTTTTTGTCTCGGATTGCTGAAGTTGGAGATGAACACCCTGGTGCAAGTAGTCCTGAAGGCAATACGGGCAAGAGGAAGTACATGAATTTTGCAAATGACTCATGGGATGGTTCTTCATCAAACGACTTTAAACGGTTAAGAAGTAATGATGGGAATGTGTTTTCTGGCTTAAATATGTTGGACAATCTGGTAAGATTTGCAGAAATTATGTAGCTGTTTCTACTTCTGCTAAATTCTTTGTTGAAATGCTTATAGTCTCATTTTTATCAGAATGGGAATTCTGGAAACCGCTTGACTGGTTTGACTCACCACATGAGCTTGCCTAAGACAGCTTCAGAGATGGCTACTATGGAGAAGTTCCTGCAATTCCAAAGTTCTGTTCCTTGTAAGATTCGAGCAAAAAGGGGCTGTGCTACTCACCCTCGAAGCATTGCAGAGAGGGTACATCCCAATTAACCATTCACTCATCCAACAATATTCTTTCCATTTTATTTGCAGGACCAATGAATTAAACCATTTGACATATGTACATACTGCAGGTAAGAAGAACAAGGATCAGTGAAAGAATGAGGAAACTGCAAGATCTTTTCCCAAACATGGACAAGGTAGTTCAAACTTCATTGTCTAGCTTAACTTCTCACTACCAATTGTGATTTGGGTTCCAGTGATTATTAGATACTAAGCATTTTTAACATCTTTCTTCTTGGCAGCAAACAAACACAGCAGATATGTTAGATTTGGCAGTTGAGTACATCAAAGACCTACAGAAACAAGTTAAGGTAACATATAAAAGACACCAACCATGAATCAAGGTCACAGTCGCACAGTGTCTTACATTTGCCTTCTCTTACCTAATTTTCTCCTCTCTTTTGCAGAGCCTCACGGATACTAGAGCTAAGTGCACATGTTCAAGTAAACAGAAATAGTACTTGAATGCTTTCTGCTAGTTTCTGTACAAAGAGCAGCTAGGAAACTGTCAAAGATTGAGAATAATAGCCAGCCATTTGATTTTTAATGTACTGTAGAAGAATAGGGAAAGAGGAGATTTTGACGTTACCCTTTTGCTTTATGCTGGTTTTAATGATGAATCTCTTCTGGGAAGAGAACAAAAGGAATCAGATCCTCCTATATACTGTAGGATTCTTTCAAGAAGATGGCTTGCTTAGCTTATCAATATTTATGTTGTAATTTTCTTGAAGGTTTTTATTTTGTGAATTGATCCAACAATGTGATATGAGGGTAGAACTTGAAGATACAGAATTGGGATCTTGCAGCTTGCAATTATCTATGTACAGAAATTTTTTTGGTGCTTCCTTTTAATTGTTTCTAAGAGCAACAACTGAAACTTGAACAACACCGACTTCTATTTAGCATAATAGAATTATATTTTCAACTTCTAAAGTTTTACGGTAACTTTTATCATTATAAAATTAAAATATAAAAGGGTTTATCTAAAACTCGAACACGAAATCTCTAATCAAAGTAGAAGAGATTTTTAGCATTTTATCTCACATCTTGGAGTATTAATTTAATTTATAATAATTAATAGATAAAAAATAATATTAATTTTAATTAGTATTGTTACACATTATTAAATTTTATATTTTATCAAAATTTCATAATAATACGTCGTCGTTTAGATGAGTCATTTCCGTTGCTTTTTAGCTGTCCAAAGGTTCCATTTTCCTTTTCTTACATATATAATCAAATAAAAATCACACCTTTTCCCTTCTTTTCCAATCATCAAACTCAGACTCAGACTTGTCTTAAACCTCACCTACTCTACTGCAAGCTTTGATCTTTCTTTCCTTATGCTTCATCTCACAGAACTTTGATCCTCATCTCTCTTTCCTATTCATACTGTAAGAAGCTTTGAAGTTTAAGTAAGTAATTTTCTACGTATAAAGATTAGCTTGAAAGTGATCTAAGATAGAAAGATGTCGAATTTTCAAGTGAATTTCAATCAGAAGATAGACTACGTCTTTAAAATCGTACTCATAGGTGACTCGGCTGTGGGGAAATCGCAGCTCCTGGCCCGATTCTCCAGGAACGAGTTCAGTTTGGATTCCAAAGCCACGATCGGAGTTGAGTTCCAAACTAAGACAATCATTATTGATCACAAAACCATCAAGGCTCAGGTTTGGGACACTGCAGGTCAAGAACGGTACTTCTTTCTTTCTCTCTCTTAAGAGTTTAGTTGAACAATTCAAAGCAAGAACAAAGAGCTAAAATTTTTGGATGTTGACCTGTTATTAAGTTATTAGTGTGCATCTATTCAAATTCTTGGATAGTTATTTGGTCTTGAGCTAATGATTATTTAATGGTTAATCAAGAAAAAGAAAAAGTAAATTTGAATTTCACTTCATTCTTGAGAATTGAGATCCCATGGTTGACCTAATGATTTACCATTTTATTATTTATATTTTCTTTTGGGTAGGTTGTATATATTTCTCAAACTGTTCACTTGTTTTGGAGTTTTGATGATGATTAAATTATGTCAAATTAACTTCAAACCAAATTTCAGTTTCCTCTTGCTAAAATATCTATGGATCTATTTCTCCTCAATCACAGCTCAAACTGCAGCAATGCCTAACATACACCGAGTATGTACATACTGATAAAAAGAATACTTTTGATTACAATTCTTCTAATATTTTGAAGCTTATGCTCTTAATATGCTTGGTAAAGCGTACGAGTCATGCCTTTCTAATCTTTTTCTCGTAATATTCTTGTTATTTTAGCTCTTTAAACTTCAAAGGACACATCTCACCTGCCTTAAAGTAAATTTTCTGGATTGGCACGGTTTGAAGCATGATAAAACTAAATTTCAGTGATTTGGTGGCAGGAACATTGAAGCTCCATTTTTCCACTGACACTGAATATGTGCTAAAATCATTCTCTTGAAATTTACCTCTTCTGTTTATCTTGTCCGCCAATTACATGGTATAGAGAATGGCAATGGGTGTGAGGAAAGGTGTGAAATGGGGGGATTAAAGATTCTGTTACTATGATTTTCTGTTAGGGAAGTGCGTGATTAATGGAGGAGTTTTTTTAATCTATACAGTATTTACTACTACTTTACAACAGGCTCTAATCTCCTGGATAGTCTTGTTCTTCTAATGCTTGTGTGGAAATGATCAATATAATTCCTTTATGTATGTAGTTCACTGGTGAATCAATGGTGTGTGTGTGTGTGATGAGTTGAACCTACCCCTTTTTACACCATTGGATTGTGTTGGAAGTTAATAAGTTGAGGCTGGAATTAAGCAGAAGAAGGGAAGTCATTGGTGTTTTTCACCCTTGCAAGTACTGTGCCTCTTTGAGACGTTTTGAATACCATTATCATATCATACCTCTTTGAGATGTTCTGAATACCATTCTCATATCATGTCTCGTTGAGATGTTTTACATGCATTTATTACATATGTTTATTGGTTAGAAACTATATTGTTCTGAAGTAAATATTGGGAAATAAAGAAATAACTGCATCATATGATGAGTTCAGTAATGTGGATTTTTGCGTGGATTGGAAGATTAACCGAGTCAAGAAAGTGGTACATAAGAGGACCTACAAGTGTCTCATAATTGAAACTTTAGAATTAAGTGCTCCAGATTGATGTGATTGCTAGTACTGATAGAAGAACTGTTGAGAAAACTTTGAAGACTGGTAACTATTCACAAATAGAAGAGTGAAGATAATATAAAAAAGTAAAATTGATACTATCATTAAAGAAACTAGTGATGTTGTAATTAGTGGGAAATGTTTTAGTTGGGTTGAACTAGACAACAGAATTTCTGTTTCTTCAGAAAGTTGGACAGGCATGTGTATGGGTGATTGTGTTAGTTATGATTTCTGTTACCTATGACGTTTATATATGTGCATGCATTTACCTTCTATATGTTGAGCTGGCCGCTCCTCCCTGGCTACATTTATCGATTGTGTAAATTTTGGTGGCATTCTTAGGTATCGAGCAGTGACAAGTGCATACTACAGAGGTGCAGTGGGGGCAATGCTGGTCTATGACATAAGCAAGCGGCAGTCATTTGATCATATAGCAAAGTGGTTAGAAGAATTGCGGGAGCATGCTGATAATAACACTGTGATCATGCTTGTAGGTAACAAGTCTGACCTGGAGACCCTTCGAGCTGTACCAACTGAGGATGCCAAAGAATTTGCCGAAAAAGAAAACCTCTTCTTCATGGAGACATCAGCCCTTGAGTCCACTAATGTTGAATCTGCTTTCCTTTCCCTCCTGACAGAGATTTATCGAATTGTCAGCAAGAAGAGCCTTATTGCAAATGAGGAACATGGATATGAAGGAAATGCTTCACTTCTCAAGGGAACCAATATTGTTGTCCCTGGACAGGAGCCAGAATTAGAAGCAAGGAGTTCAGGCTGTTGTAGTAGATCATAGGATCAATTTCCTTCTGTTCTGCACTTCACGGGTTTCTGCTGTTTGTAATTTCAGGTAACATGCTATTTTATAGCTTCAGCGGCAATATGGTTTCATAATTTAAAATAGTTCTTGCTTTTTCATGAGTAATCTGACTAAAGTTTTCATCCAACAGATCATTGCATGGACTGTCTTGACTTTTCACACTTCATCAATGACTTTCTGGCTCTTCTATGTATATAGCTTGTGGAGATCAAACTTGAGATGTCCTGAGATATACAAGAACGTTTTGTAAACCAAAAATTGACCCATTAATATCATTAGCAGTTAGTTGTGGTTGGCAGCTGAAGCAGAAATCTCTTAGTTTTACAGCATACTTGAAAATATGGAACACGCATAAGTAAGAATGTTTCTTTCTTCTTCAGACGGCATTTGTGGAATGTTGATTCAACTCGAAATTTGTTTCTGATGAATATCTTCAAGTTTTACTTTGCTATGAGTTTCTCATTTGGATTGTGAAACAAAGAATGACAATAGAGTTGTTAAGGACACAGGATCATATCTAATGGCCTCTTAAAGAAAAACCTGTAGGCTTGCAGGCCTGTGGGGTACCATAAGGACCAGTATTTTAGATCATAAAATATTTTTAGAATCATAAAATTTTTTTGCAGTAATATTCTATTTAAATTGCATTACAAAATGTATTATGAAGAGTCGATTTGATATTAATTTAAAATTAAATGTAAAAATTGAATGACTTCTCAAAATCAGCAAGTAGAATCCCAAAACATCTGTTAATAACTTTTCTGAATCAATATCTACCAAAGAAAGAGAGTAAATATAGATGGTGAGGTGAGTCTCTCCTTGAGTACTGTATCCTTCAACATCTTCAGAAATCTGAAATGACAGAAAGAATAAGCAATCTTTAAAGAGCAGCAAATGGGATCTGCTAAAACTTCATGTGGAAAGAATACTTACAACAACAGTGAAGCAGCTTGTTCCGCATCAATGACCATTTTTGCAAGCATTTCTCAACTATATCTTCTATTTGAGGAAGTAGGTTTTCCTGAAAGTTATGCTGTACTTGTGAACGATGGCCAACTGCACTTAACATGGATTCACGCATCCAAGCACCACAGACGCAATGGTTTCACTTACAATCACCGGTCCACCGCTGAGACTGGTCCGGCAAATGGGTCCATATATGAGACATGGTAGCAAGCAAAATGAAGAAATTTTGCTCCCTCTCCAAGGTAATTAATATAATGGAAGTTAAGATTTCATCCATGGACTATGATGACATTGACATGGTCTGTATAAGGCTATTATGTTTTGGATATTTAAACAAAAATGCAAATTAATTAACGTTAAATAATGGGTTCATTATGAGAAAAGAAAGAATCATTTTTGTAAGGAAACTTGTAATCATTCTAACTATATATGATTTTAAGGGTATTAAAATTAACGAGTTGCTTGATTTTCATTATTTATAATATTTGAATTTATGAATTAATCACAATAGAAAATATTTTCTGATTAGGATGCTCTTTATTTGATCAAATCATTCAGCATGTTCTTAGAAAATATTACACTTCACTCGATTATACAATGGAATTCATTAAAGGGAAAGGAGAAAATGAAAGTAATTTACTTGTATGGCTAGAGGTGCAAGCCCAGGAATTATTAGGATCATTTTGCATATATATTGTTTGTTTTAAGTTGCATGAGAAGTCCTCTTTTTGGGCAAATTAATCATGCTTTTGAGGATAGAGGTGCACTGGAAGCCCTTTTGCTGGTATTGGCATGGGGTCTACAACGATTTTCTCGTCAGGAATCACCTTGTCCCACTTGAACCTCTTCACAATATTGTGTATGAAAACTAATATTTCCAATCTTGCATACTCTTTTCCAGGACACATCCTTGGCCCTCCTCCAAATGGAACGAACGTGTAAGGGGCTGGTCCTGATCCTTCGAATCTTGAAGGATCGAACTTTTCAGGCTGTGGAAAGTATTCAGGATTCTTGTGTGTTGAATGTGTACTCCAGTACAACTGCAAAATTTGAAGGAAAAAAGGTAAAAAATTTTTTTTTTGAACAGATTGCTTTGGAACTTGTGATGCGCTTACTTTCCAACCCTTTGGAATAGAGAAACCAGCATAGTTGAAGTCATGTAAAGCCTCTCTGAAGGAACCCTGTAGAGGTGGGACTAATCTCATCACTTCACATACCACATTCCATGAGTATTTCATCTTCTGAATGTCCTCCCAGTTTAATATCTCCCCTGGTGCTTTTGATTTCAAAATCTCCAATTGCTCTACAGTCATGATAGATATACATATGTGCACATAATAAGCATCTCTCTGCACAAGCTTTTCATCAAGAAATATTTCTGTATGCAATATGTAAGTGGGAGAAAGAGATAATTTTAGGTACCTTTCAGAACCTTGTTGTAGATCTCAGGGAGCTCAGAAAGATACTTGACGACAAAAGTGATGGAAGAACTTGCTGTGTCATGGCCACCAATGAGCAAAGAAATTATCTTATCAGCTATCCCAACATCCCCCAAGCGCTGTCCATCTTCATCAGTAGCTACCAGCATATGTGACAATATATCTTGCTTTGGAGAAGCTTTATTCTCATCAAGATCCTTCCTTCTTTGCTTGATCATGGTCATCATCTCGTTTCTGATAATCTTGGAAGCCTTGATTCCACGATGGAAAGATGTTCCAGGAAAATCAATGGGAATGGAAAGAACTCCTGAGGCCATATCGTTGAAAGGAGCAGCAAACTTGGTGACCTGCTCTTTGCCGTCCATGCTCAGGAACACTTTACAAGCAACTGTGAAGGTATAAAATTTTGCAAGTGGATAGACAGTCACTTGTCGCTTGCCTTCCCAGCAGTCCTCAAAGTGTCTCTTTGCCATGGAATCCATTACACCTACGTATCTTTGCAAGGCCTCAGGTTTGAGAAAGTTAGGTAACATCTTTCTCATCCTCATACCTTCTGCTTGGATAGAACTATGCGCAGAAGAAGGGAAAATTTTCAGGATCGACTTAGGCCACCAAGCAGTGACTAGCTTGTTCTCGTTGGAGAACAAGAACTTGTTGCCGTGAGCACCACACAGAACCGCAGTTTCCTCACCAAGAATTGAAGTCCTGAAAATTAGAGGAGAGTATTTGGCCATTCTATCAGATATAAATTTCTCAGGGCGACCTTTTCTGCCTGTGGAGAGGAATTCCAGGCTCTCTCCAATGTATGGTAACCCCACCTTGCCTGGTGGGATGTTCATGAAACTTGGCCTGTACAATAAGGCAACAATTGGGAGAGAGACAAGGATAAAGAAAATGGTTAAGGCCACGAGAAAGAACAACTCCATTTTTGGCTATGGTAGAAGCTTGTCGAAAGCAAATTTTCTGAGAGGCATAGGCAATAAGTGAGAGCTAGCTATTATATAGAACAAGGGAGAGATTGGATTGAAATTAATGAAAGCTATGAATGCAAAGAAAGTAATTTTTTTAATATTTAGTTGGGTAATGAGAGGTAGGTGAGCTGTGACAGAGTCAAGATTAACTTGAATACAAGTTATACAGAAAAAGTTGTACGTTTTGGCGAATTGTCCTGACTGAGATATACACTCAAACTAGAAATGGGTTTCTTGATTGTGCAAGCCATATAATTCTTTCATGTTATGCAACTTTCATTCATAGGTTAGGTTGCTTCGACTCATCTTGTGAAATTTTCAAGTCCTATATTATTAATAATCATTACTGTTACTTCCTCATCAACAAATCATTGACCTTCGACAACCCTTGATTAGTTCCTCAAATGGACAAAAGAAAAAAGTCTTAATTTTTATCATTACCACTGAAGTTGGTTACTTTGTTTGGACTTTTTATTTTCCATGTCTGCAAATATCAAGAAAAGGAAAAAATTTTACGCCTGTCCTAATTAACAACAACAGAAAAATAAACTGCTTTAACTAACTCTTTTACACAAAACCATTCGTTTCACTTGAATCTTCTTCAACAGCTTCTGTTAAGGAGCTCTAGGCAACGTATCTTTACACCATTTTTCAGAAACTATTATTTTATAGCCATGATACGATATTGAAATGATGGAGGAATTGGGTAATAAGATAAATCCAAAGGCTGAAAAAGACCAAAGAACCAGACATGGTTTTGTAAAAGTTGAGTTGAAAGGGCAATGTAAACAATTAGAATAGCGTATTATGAATTGCAGTTTGGATTATTACATGCATGGTTAGGTAATAGTTACTGTCCAAATCTTAATATTTGTATATGTATAAACACAAGTAAGCATATTTTATAAGTACGGCTACAGCTAATGTTTTGGAATTTCCTTCAAGTGATCTTCAGACAGTATTTCAATGAATGAGACCCGTGATTTATTGTGTGTGAAAGTAAGCACACTTGTCATTCCCAAACTTGCTTCTTTTTTTTTTTTTTTATTTTTATTTTTTATCAAAGATCACATGATTAAACACTAAGATTTAAAACTCTTCTACATACTAAGTGTCCAAATTACAATATAGCATGAAGTTTTTCTATTGTTTAAAATGAAAAGCAACGATTTTGGAGAGTCAATTAGATGATTTTAAGGATTATATATGGTTATGACAGTTCCTGCACGCTAAGGAAAACACTGCTAATTTCAAAGTCTTACTTGTATATTGTATATATTGCATATTTCTTTGCTCTTGTGAACTAATAGTTATTCATACTTTTGGATTGGCTAAAGCCAAAAGGTGGTATGTTTTTATAATTGCTTACTCGCTATTTATAGT
>CAOGCB010570985.1:0-16515 GCA_948266635.1 Cnidoscolus chayamansa | reverse complement strand
AAAAAGAAAAACCAAAGTTTTTGAAAAGTTTTCAAAGGGAAATAATTATGAGATTTACTAAGTTTTGGGTTTGTACTCCAAATTGCATTAAAATACTAATCAATCAATCAAAAAGTTTAGCTACGTGTCGAGCTGTCATGGGATTCAATTGAATCAGCCCTTTTGCTGTAGGTTATACGTGTCGGCCACTGATTAGAAAAATCATATTTATTTTTGCATTTTCATGGCTGCATTGTATGTTTAAGGCTTCACACATTATACTTGCCTTTGAGCTTCCCAATTTAGCTTTTACTATTGAAAAACATTTTTTTTAATTTAATTTTTGGCATAAAAATTAATTATTAAAAAAAAACTATATTGATTTTAATTTATTAAATAACTAATTTGAAAAAGTACCTTTAAGATAAAAATATTTTTATGTTTCTTCTACAACTTGCTCAATAATTATTATTTTTTTTCATTGCGTTTATTCTTAAAAATCAGTTATGACAGTTAGAAAATTAACAAAGTAACAGTCTTGGAGACAATTTTTCATGAATGAAACGTGTTTTCATAAAGATAAATAATTAATACAAATAAACAAACTATAAATTTCTCTCAAAATTTAAATAAAAAAAAAAACTTAACTTTCAGAAAAATATAATGATGATGATGATGATGGCAAAAAAAAAAAAAAAAAAAAAGCTTCTGAGATGAAGTAGTGTAATGGCATCATATGGCTTCATGTGCGTCAGAGAGTGCAACCAGCTATTGGATCTCCATTCATCATACACTTAAATAATCACACATGCTTCATGCTTCACATGAACATGAACATGATAAATGGTCATGACCATCATGTTGGCTACATTCCATCCTTATTTTATAAATATTATTAACCCAAAATCAATTCATCACATCATTTGCTGCATCTGTAATAGGCTCTCTGCATGTAGCATGGGGAGAGGGAGGGTGGAGCTGAAGAGAATAGAGAACCCAACAAGCAGACAAGTTACCTTTTCCAAGAGGAGAAATGGGCTTCTAAAGAAAGCTTTCGAGCTTTCAATTCTTTGTGATGCTGAAGTTTGCTTGCTTATCTTCTCTCCCACTGGAAAGGCTTACCAGTTTACAAGTCATGAGTTAGAACTCTTTCTTCCTTGCTACCTACTCCTCACTATTGGCTATGGTCTGCATGTCTTTATTACTTTTGTTTTTATAATGGCTGCAGCATGGACAGGACCATTGCTAGGTATCGGAGGGAAGTGGGATTGCTAGGGCCAAATGACCAGCCCTCCAGATCTTTGAAGGTAATTCTTCAACTTGATACTGGATTTACAAAAACTTCCAACTATATACAATCTGCATATATATGAACTTTATGAAGACGACTCTCAAGGTTTTCACTTCTTTGATAGATTCCGAATCAGGAACTCCAAAACCCTTTGTTATATATCCTAGCTACTGCTTAGTTTGAATTTTCTGTTGTATGCAGTTCTGGAGAAGTGAGATTGAAGAGCTACAGAGGACAATAGATACCATGGAAACAAGACTCAAGTAATCTTCTTGCACTTTTATCATCCATTTTTTTTTTCAATTTTCTCATACCAAGTCAATAATTTTCAGGCACTTTTGTGGAGAAGGTATATCAATGTTGGGCATGAAAGAGTTAAAACAGCTGGAGAGACAATTGAAAAATGGAGTTGAGCGCATTCGATCTAAGAAAGTATACTTATTTATGTTTTGATAACAAAATTGGAATATAAAAAAAAATGCATTAAAGGTTCAGTTATATTTTTAGATATTAAAATTAAAAAAATGTATATATTATCTAATCTATTTTTTTTAATTAGTCTGATATTACTATTTAATTAATTAACAGAGACGTATTATCACGGAGCATATCAACTTTTTGAAAAGAAAGGTAAATCTTATTTATTTTATATCTAACTTTCTGTAAGTAAAGTGGCTATGGTAAAATGAGTCAAGCCCAAAACTAAGTTTTGTACTAGGAAATGGGGTTGTGTACCAAAATTCACAGGATTAGACTATTCATATTCCCTTTGATTTCACATGATGATCATTCAGGATACCTATATCTATACTGTCCTTTTAAGGTTGTTATGGCACAAACTTCTGGGATGTCCTCTAGCTACGCTTTGACAAGATGAAATTTGTTCAGTTTCTTTACATTTGAGAGGGGGGATTGCTTATTGAGTTGCAAATATACTTGTTAAAGATATATCTCAACACTAATTTCCTTAGTCTGAATGCAGCATAGAGCCCTGCAAGAAGGGAATAATCGCCTCCAGAAAAGAGTGAGATATTAAAAACTTGTTTCTTTTTCCCAATATATTTATAAACTGAGATTTAAAGTGCTAGAGTTTTAAATCTACATTTTCTATAATGCTTTGAGATTAAGTTGCAAGAACTGAGTGAAGCAAGCGTAGGCTCGAGAATTCTGGACTCAAATATTCCATGTGCCGAATTTCACCAAAGGTATTTTTGGAGCTTGTTTGCAAACGGTTCTCCTCTATACAAGAATGGAATCGTAATTACTCAATATGTTTCTGAATGATCTTGAATTGCAGGGCTACTGATGATGGAACTCTATATTAAACTGGTGGTGCTAAAATTCCATTCTGCAAAGCTCTCTCCCTCGGCCTTGCTGTAGATTCTGTGCTTTATATATTGTATTAAGCTTTTGAGTGAGTTTTCATATTATCATGCATGCTTGTATTGTGTTAAACAGTAATATTTCTTGTTCGAATTTCATACTTATTTCCTGTGGGCTGACCCGATAGGAATAGTATTTAACACTTAACATATGCTTCAACGTAACCTGTAAGCTTACTGACTAGAGCTGCACGCCTATACAATGAGTACGTAGTAGCATACTTGTGCAATGAAGTGTATATATAAACAACAGAGACTAACTTCGAGTAGTTTAATCGTGTACCCTGAACCTCTCTCGAACGCTTGAGATGTAATTTGCAGCTTTTTCATCAATTCTGTCATCTTTGTCATAGCCAATACCTGAGTAGGTGTAAGATATATTCTTGTCCTTGGATTGATTATGCTGTACCCCATCGTAGATGCCCACAGAAGCAACTGATGATGAAGATGGGTAGGGCTTCAAATATTGCATAGAAGATGATGGCTTGGCTGCTTGATACATAGACATGACTAGCATATGTTTAGACTCCATTGATTCAGATGATTTTAATTTGTGTATATGTTGAACGCAGTAGAAGTTCATACTTTATAGGGGTCTGATCCTGTTATCAACTTAGTTCAAAAAGATGAGAAAAAAATCTTGGATTTACAGGATCTGCATCAGAAAGATATTTGAAAAAAGTGCCTCGTGGATAACGTTCAAGATATATGTTCCTGTCCTTTTACAGGGAGCTTTACAGGATGTAAAAAAAAAAAAAGAAAGATGCTTCCACTACTTCCAGCATGGGTTAGAAACTGTGGAAGACTTTCTAGCTAGTGCACTGTTTCGCTTCTTGGCCCTTTAAGCTAAATCGAATTCTATCCTATAAATTCAATTCTGTGTGATCTTAATCTGTTTTTGGTCCGATCAAGCTTATCAGTGGTTTGCTTGTCCAAATTGATTGGATATTCCGTTTTGAGATGGATCAGATGCTTTCATTATCTGTAAATATTCCATTTTCTATCAATTATACGTATATATATAAAGCAAAAAATTCAGAATCGGATAAGGAAGAAGAAAGGAAAAAATGATGTGTGAAAGAAAGAAAGTGAATGACGGGTTTGCATATGTTGTTTGTAGGTATGATTCTTAAGGATACAAAAGTCGTAAAGCAGCACCATTTTGCTCCTATTTATTTACCTATGCAAAAAATATTATGTTTAGAATCTGATACATCATAAGCCCATTAATTTCTCGATCACAGTTTTAAGCCCATAAAATCTTCAGATTCAGTTTCCTTTGGGCCCAATTCATCTCTCTCTCTCTCTTCGATTTTCATCTGTGCAAACCGTCGAGTTCAAGCTCCATACTTGTGGAAGAATGGCGACTGCCCTAGCCCGCATCTCCAGAAAAGCACTGACCTCCACTATCTCCCCGCATCGCCACCTCCTTAATCGCACCTTTTCCGCTGAGGCATCAACCAAATCGATAACGCCGTCACCCGATCGAGTCAAGTGGGACTATCGAGGTCAGAGGCAGATAATCCCCTTGGGTCAGTGGCTCCCCAAGGTCGCTGTCGATGCCTACGTGGCACCCAACGTCGTTCTCGCCGGTCAGGTCACTGTCTGCGATGGAGCGTCAGTTTGGAGTGGGTCTGTCCTTCGGGGTGATCTTAACAAGATCACAGTTGGGTTCTGCTCCAATGTTCAAGAGCGTTGCGTCATTCATGCGGCCTGGAACTCACCTACAGGTTCGATTCTATATTTTTATCCTTTTTCTTATTTCTTATGGTTTTTGGCCATTTCTGGGTCTTATTGTACCAATTTGGGAATTGTTTTTTACTGAATCACTTGGCTTGTTAGGCTTTAAGGCATTTTTAGGTATACTTATGCCAAAATGATTGTGGATTTTTTATGATCTTGAACTTGCCTGGATGTCTTATTTTGCTGCCATTGTTCGCCTTCTTTTTCTATAATTTTGTGTTCCCAGCTCGAATGTGAATTGCCCTTGTTTAAGTTAGTCAGCATCTCTGCAGTAAATCCACGGACCCTTTGTCAGATATTGCTCGAGTTTTAGGAGAGGAATTCCATTATTTTTGCTTAGTTTTTGTAGACAGACTGCAATTTACCAGATAGGTAAGCATGTTTTATCTTTTTTTTTTTAATGCTATGGGTTTATATCGATAGGGATGAACAGTCCTAGTTCGGTTCAAAACTATCCTAACCATGTAAAGAGAATCTTTTAAAATATAAAACCAAATTCAACTCGATTTAAGTTAAAAGACATAATTAATTTGTTTTGGTTCAGTTCAATTCAATAATTCATTTTGGAAGCAGAAGAGCATAGAACATTCCCAGAAAATCTAATCTCAACAAGGATAATTTTGGTACCCAACTCTACAAAATTCTCTCAAGTAAACAGTCCATTCCCTTTCATTTGTGGTATCAAAATTGCTCTCCATCTTTAGCACCTGCTCTACATCAAAATCTCTCCATCTTCAGCATCTTCCTATATCAGAACATAAATCTGAAATCAAAAGAAATTCTGTGGAGTTGGACATGTGCTCCTGCTACGTAGGCAAGAAAATCTCAACTTTGACAACGCAAATGCATACACAAAAACCATACAGCAGAGGAAGAAATCATGAGACAGAAGAGAAGAGTTATTGTTGATGTGGTTGTTGGAGGTGCGTTTTGGTGAAATCCCATGACATTTTCAAGGTGGATAAAAATGGTGTTGGGCAAGCGCAGACTTGGCAATGCAATGGAGGCTATGTTGTGTCAGTGCTCAATAGTTAGTAAATGCGTCTATGTTTGACTGGAGGCCATGCACTGGATGATGTTTCCTTCTTCTGTTGCTGGATCCTCAACACTGGTGGTCTTGATGCTGGGCATGCGTGCCTTCTTGTCTAGTGAAGAGTGAGGGAGATAATAGAGAGGGTATGTTGGGAGAGTGAGTGAGAGAATGCAAAGGGGCTAGGCGGCAGAAAGATAACAGAAAATATATGTGAAATTTTAGGATATGTAGCCCTATTCAAACCAAACCAAATTACCTAATAAACTTAACCTGATTTTAAGGTCAGTTCGATTCAGTTTGTTATTTTGTTTTAAATCAAATTCTTCTCACCTCTATCTGTTCACAAAGAATTGTAACATGCATTGCCCATGGTTGATGAAACTATGGCAAACTTAGTATTTTTTCCATGCCTCCTGCTTAATGATTTCTCTGGGTAATGTAGCAGCAGCAGTTCACATTCAATGTAAAACTTCGTAGAAATGCAAATGTCATTCCTTGTTATGAATTCCATGTGGACCTCTTATTTTATTTCTCTATTCTATTTCCTTGTGTCAGGATTGCCAGCGGAGACATCCATTGAAAGATTTGTGACAATTGGTGCATATAGTCTATTGCGGTCCTGCACGATTGAGCCAGAGTGCATCATTGGACAGCATTCTATCCTTATGGAAGGTTCTTTGGTGGAGACACACTCAATCCTCGAAGCAGGGTCTGTAGTTCCCCCAGGGAGGAGAATTCCAACTGGTGAACTTTGGGCAGGAAATCCAGCAAAGTTTGTGAGAGCTTTGACCCATGAAGAGACTTTAGAAATCCCTAAACTTGCTGTGGCAATTAACGATCTGTGCAAAAACCATTTCTCAGAATTTCTCCCTTACTCCACAGTATATTTAGAGGTTGAGAAGTTGAAGAAGAAGCTAGGTATTGCTATTTGATGCATTCATTGTCATCTTTCTATGTACCGGTCAATTTTCAAGGAAATAAATAGCTTGAGACCATATAAAGCCTGCTTCCATTTTTCTTATGTTCGTACTTGATTTTGTGTTGGCTGTTGAAAGATCTGGTTGTGAATTTCAACCAAATGGTTGATACTATTCAATGTAGGCACAAGTCAATTGTTTTTGGTTTGCATGATCAACGCTTTATTGCTTAAGCTTACTGTATTTTGCATTAGTTCAGCCTTAGTTGGTATTGGCTATCAAGAAATTGTTTTTCTTCTCCCTTCATATTGGATTAGATTCTCCGGTTCAGTAAGGGAAGTAACATCGTAGGGTTTATGTTACCAGTTACCAAGTCAATATCGGTGTCGATTAGTGTGCTTATCAATATAGGGGGTTTTGGATATCATCTTTCTTTCTTGTGGTAAATATCTACAGGACTTATTCAAGGTTAATTGCCAATTTTTTTTAGAATTATATCAATTTCTGCAATTTTGATCTCACTCCATATGGAATAGCATTAAGCATATAAATGAAATTCATGTTTGGAGGTGCTGCCATCCTCATGGTCAAGTTATGAGGACCTCATTGATGTACAATAGAAGCATTAGCATTGCAAAGTTCATGTTAAGAGTATACATCTTTTTATTGAATGGATTTGGCTAATTGGCTGTACAGATTATACCTATAATTCTTTCTATAGGCAGCTCTCTTCTCTACCCTTAGCTCCATGTTGCTGGTTTCTTGCACGAATCCAAGCAAAGTGCCTGTTAAGAGGGTATCCGTATGGTATTGTGGGCATACACCGCCTATTTCTGTAATGGCATTCCAATCCACCATGTCCATTCATTGACACATAATGATTTTCTTCCCAATAACCATTAGGATAATAAAGCCTCCGGGTGATGGGGGGGTCAACTCCAATTGTATCGCTATCCAGTGAAATGCAATTGGTGGGGATATTCGTATTATGACAAAAGAATTAGGTATACCGAATATATGGTTTCTGAGTGGCTATGATTAGTAGTGGAGATAAATGGAACCCCCAAAATCTCTGTCACTCTCCAACCACGCAACTACTCCCCTTGGCTTGGTACGCCGAGACGGTGACCTTCCGTTTATATTAATTGGAAATTTTATCTAATATAATATATACTAATGGGATTATCTTTCCCCATGGCCTCTTCAGATGGTTTTATATCATTCACTCTGCAATCAGTTATTAGATTATTTAGGCGGCTTCTCCAGAGCTTTTAATATATACACTTAGCAGTTTAGGGTAGGGATGAATATGATATCATTTTGATTCCCTAAAATTAAGTTAATTTCATCCTAACCTACTGCAGTTTCAAATTTATTAAGTGTAATTATATATTATTCAATCTCATTGCATACAAGTACACTAAAAAGAAGTACGTTTCGGTCTCATTCCTATTTTGTTTATAGATCGCATTTGACAATTTGGAAGATTATCCTTTTTTTTTTTTAATTTGTAGTATTTGATGATATAAAAATATTTATATATTTTTAATTAAGAAACTATTTCCAGTTGGTCCTTATTTTACAGGAAAGGAATATGACACCTATGCTACACTCTTTATTATTATTATTATTATTATATATTAATTCATTTGATGATAATTATGTATAAATTACTTTATAAAAGATGAAAATAATCACATAATTTCTCTTTTTAAATTTGACGTCTCAACCATTTTATTTTTTATTTAAAATTTCTTAATATCATCTACTCTTTCGTATTTTTCCACTTTCTTCTGTCTCTTATCTGTTGATCCTCTCTCCTTCCCTTTGTCTTCTCTTCCATCATCATTCTGGATGTTGATACAAGAACCTCCTCCATGCACAGATCACATGGCGAATTATCATTCTTATTCTTTACAAATTATGCTGGTAAGTGTATACAGAAAGAGGGGATGTTGGGATGGCTCAATCAAATCAAATCTCCCAACGCTTTGGGTTCTTTAATCTGATTGAGCCGTGCCAATATCCCTCTTAATTCTTTCACTAATTCATTTCTTTTCCTATATATATCCACTCGTTTTCCTTCTCTCTTTTTCATGTAATTTATATAATGATCATTGATTAATTTTTAGTGTCTATAGCTATTATTGCATGCATTTGATATATCATTCTTCATAATTAATTTTTTCCTATAAAGAATGAAGATTTATGAAAATACACTATTAATCTAAGTTTTTCTTTTAAACCTTTGAAAAATAGGTATTTTAGCTATAAATATTTCTTTGCTAATGCAAGCAAATTAAATCCTTCTGAAATAATTATATTACCCTTCTTCTCTTCTTTAGGGATAAAGATCAAAAGAAATTGAATCTGATTAGGATTATCTATTTTCGATATCATTCATGGTAGGAGATTGCATCGACATATTCTACTTTTGGGGGTGCCTTCTTCTTTATTCATCATGAGCTAAACACCTTTATCTTCTTCCCCGTATGATTAAAATGTGATAAGTGATCAGCATGCTTTTTGTTACAAAACCATTATTTCCCAAAGCAAGAGAGATGTGCTAAAATTTTATTTTCTGCTCAATTTTTAAGCTCGTCAATGGCACACACATTGGAGTTGATTTTACTTAGTGTAATCTCCTAAGAGAACAAAGATTGCACAATATATACAGTACTCTTTGAACTTGCATATTGGAAAAGGAAAAGGAAATCATTAGTGCAGATTTTTTTTAAAAGAGGAGAAAGTTCCATTCTTTAGAGGACATGAAAATTTATAATTCCAAACGGTTTGGCTTTACCCTTATGACAATGTTGGGATTTTGGTGTTTCATTATGTATTGGCGTTTGCATTTCCATTCATATTTTATCGGTTGAATAATCTAATTTTTAGATGTTAGAAATATCACTATCTAACACTCTTCAGGTATGTGCATGGGAATGGTTAGAGTTATTATATATATACATAGATGCTTCATCACCTTGATTATCTTTCTGGCTTTTGCTTTGTCTATTTCTGTTAACATTTTCTAGTATCTGCAGTTATCTATAAGAATGAACATTGTCTAGCCATGTGCATGCGAAGTTTGAAATCTCCCAAGTCGCAAGTGGATGTCATCTTTAAGGCAGGCTCGGAAAATTCTCACGTGATACATGGAAATATATATAGTACCTTCTTTGTGCTTTACTTCCGTCAGGATAGCGAAGAGAAAGCAAGTCCATATAGAACCCAATTCGAAAGATTTTGGAGATACTCTTTTAAACACTTCTGATGTGGGTCGATAACCAAGTTCTTTGCTCGGCTCCCGTCGAGTGTTGTCTGACATACATAATATATGTTTTTATCATCAGATCACCTGAATCATACATATATATATACCTTGAATTGTCGCAGAAGGTAGGTCTTTCTCTTTATTCATTTCGTTTATACGTTTACTTGCATTCTCTTGAGCTTCTTCATGACAATCTCTGACTAAACCATGCTTGTGAACCTCCACATACAACAAAGTATCAAGAAATGTCAATTGAAGGTCTCTTAGATAATAAAAGCATCTATTACTTGCCCTAAAATTAATGTTGTCATTTTCTTTCTTTTTTAAATTACTTTTCTTGAGAGAATCGAGCTTCCAAACAAGATCTGCACGTAATATCACGTTCATGATACTCTTTCCCCTCAAGAAAAAGGGATTCATAAAATGCACATACAGCAGCATATGTAAAGTTTTTTTATTTTTTATTTTTCTCATTGACAATGAATCTGTTTCCAAACAACTTCTGTGCATCTAAACCACAAAAAAGATAATAACAGTGTAAGAACAAAGATTCACATGATATAAGAATTGCATTATGTTTATATATATATATATATATATAGTTTTAGTGCCATGCATTTCCTGTGGAATTCACCCTACGACATCATTTAGTTCAAGACAAAATGAGACATGCCCACTGCTTTAAGAAAATGGAGATAAGAAAAAGAAGCATCATTAGCCACTGGCAATTGAGTCATTATCTTTGATTCCCTTCCGTTCATTTGGGACACAATTATGGACAGGACTAATTGTCCATAGGAGATGACAGCACCCCAAATACTGCGCTAAATACATGCAGACAATTGGGAGTGCTTTTTTCTTGCCTTCCATGTGCATTCAATATGGAATTTGGAATGCCATGGCCTATTTCCACACCACAAAATATTTCTGCTAATGGGAACCCACGAAAATTCTCCAAGAATGGAGAACTGTCAACATAGTATTTCAAGTGCACGGCAAACATATAGAAGAGGAAAGCTCAACATATATCTCACAACATTGTTCCATGGAAAGCCAATGAAGACATCAACCTTGCCTTCTCGTCTTCTGATAATGGCTCAATCCGACCGAATCTGCTTTATACCTAGGACTTATTCTAGAATGCCATTTGACAAGGCAGCAAGGATTGAATTTCCCTATTCTTGTTCACTGAGAAAATTAGAACACGATGCAAAACTTATAAACATTAGAAAAAAAGAAAAAAGAAAACAATCAAGTCTGCTAATTGGTGCATCGTCAGTTTCAGCTGCAAATAGTGTAGGAGCTAAATATAAAATTAGCAATGAAAAAGTTTTAGGCTCTGCTTGCTGGGTCCTATAGGCCGAACTAAAAAGGCTTAGTAAAGTCGGTTTGGATAAAAGTAAAATCTATGTTAGATGTAGTCTTTCAGACTTTGGAAGGGCCTTCTGAGCCTTTTTTTTTCTATCCCTTGCAAACACAAGGGCTCCAGCATCAGCAAAATATTTTGTGCTCTCACAGATATTTCTTGATTCAATCTTTCTTCTTGACAAAAATTCAGAAGATATACTCTCATGGACATTATACTTACAAGGTTCGGTCCAAAGTGGGATTTGAAGTGATAACTAATCCTTTCTTAAAATTTCTTTTCACTTGATTCTTTCCTTTCCTATCCCTCCATCCATACAAACCGTAAAATCAAACATAAGAAACTAAAGAAAGTGAGAAAATCTCCAACTGACGACGTCCGATCTGAAGCAGAACATGCTGTTTTCCATCAAAATGTGATCAGCCATTGATTTGATACTGAAGGTGCTTGATGCTGGGGAAAGGTCAAAAATCAGTCTGCTTTAATCATTCAGACTGCAAATGAGGATACAAGTTCCTCGTGCTTCTCATAAATTCAAGAATTTATTGAGAATGTCATGGTCATCCCCCATCCAACTGTGTAGATAATCCATTTACACTCATGATACGTAATTCAAGAAGGAGCATTTGGTACCAGAACCTTATAAAGATTATCAAGTTGATTTTTAACTGTAAAAGTTGTAATCAAAATGTATTTGGAATCAAAGCCTTTGCTTAGCAACTAAGCTACTTGTAATTAAAAAAAATTAACAAATCACACATTTTTATCAACTAAGCTAACTGAGTTAGAAAATAGTGAAGTTTACATCAGACAGCTTTGAAAAAGGTTTCTACCGTTCTCTCAAAAAGGCGTCTTCTCCTCTGTGGTTGAGAATAGATCTTGTCATAATAAGCTTTCGTTCTTGTCGTTATGGTAGGACTGGACAAGACTTCTTCAAAGAATATGTTTTTTTATATATAATTTCTTGATAATGAACAATTTATATCTGGACAATGGAGATTAATACGATTTTCTTTCACGAAATATATACCTGTCCTTATCAAGCTTACAGATTCAACAGCAAGAAACTAAACAATCCGATCCAGAAACGTTATTATTGATTGCATGTATAATGAAGAAATAACATAAACATTAACGCAATTCAGAAAAAAAAAAAAAATGGAACACACTGGAGCAGAAATAATTCGCAATTATTACCCACCCATGTGAAATTCCCTCTACTCCCAATTAAATGGAAGTGTTTGAGAGGGTTTGCTCCTTGAGAACCAAGGAGATTCATCATCCCTGTCGTTGGATACCAGAGAGTCTATCGGCTCCAGGGGATGCACTAAGGGGATTGAGGTAGGCTGCAGCATGTGGTTTCCAGATGCATGCGTTTGAGTTGATGACAGAAGAGAGAGAGCACAATCAGAGTCTTGGACTTGTGTTATTGTTGTTAGCCTGTCACAGAATATGCTGTTTCTACCAGCACCGCTGCTTTCTGAGAATGGAATGTTCCTCAGAAGCGGCTGGCAGATGAAAGCTTCATGAGGAGGACGAGGAGGAGACGATGTAGTTTGATGGTTAAGGATCGGAGGTTTCTCTACTTCCAAGAATGGGAATTGCTTCCATCCTAATTTGTCACTGCTGCTCAGTGAGGATCCAAAGGACAGATTCTGTTTGCCAAGCATATGCATTTGTTGAAGACTAAAGTGAGTCCTAGCATCTGCCTCCTTATGAACAACTCCGGACCAGGCAGGACTCACCATTGTGGAGGATGGATAAACATGTGGACTAGGGTATGGCAACATCTGAGTCCCTAAAACAAAAGAACATCGTATCATTTGAAAAAGACTGTGATTAAAAGTCTAGAGGACCAAATTCACGTCATTGACCAGCATGCTTGTTTAGTGTATCATACTAGGAACCGTGTGCAAAAGGTAAGCATATATGGATGCAATGACCGTTATAAATTAGCTTTCCTGGCAACTAGATCAACACTAATGTCCAGCAGACCAACAGAAATGACCCAAGCAAGTTGAAGAAGTACTCAACTGCAATGTTTTTTTTTTTAATATGAAGAATTTTGGACAAAAATCATTAAACATGGAAGCAGAATCCTGCTTTATAGCTGAAACAGAGTGCAATTAGACATGGTTGCGACTGACCTTTGAAACTGGACAAAAATCTTCCAGGACGTGATAGGAGGTCTGACTGAGGCTTCCTTCGTCGCCGGTTGTGTCCATCAAGACGTTTCCTGCAGCTTCTTTTCCCTTCATCAAATTCCTCTAAGGAATGGAACCTACAAAGGCAATAATGGGACTGCTAAGAAGCAATAGACTGGTAAAGATTCTTGAATGAGATACATATAAATTTGAAGGCAGACATACTTGCAAGAGAGAATAATTGTTCAAGAAAAGAACCAGGCTATATTAGCTTTTCTTTTTATTTGTCTAAGGATTCCAGGAAAACTTTCTAGAGATAAAAGAAGTGTAATCCACATATTTCATATCGTATCTACTATGAGTAGAAAGGGGAAAAGGTTAATTTTAGGCTAGTGGTAAAGGGTGAGAAAATAACGATTTGAAGAAAAAGAAGTCAACAGGGTACAGAGTGTGGAAACAGGACCAGATTGCAAATATTTAATAGAACTGCAAAATATATTCTGCAGAAGGCCAGCAGTGGATAATTGTCGTCTTATCCAAAGACATATCCAGATCAAATTTCAGTTCAAAAAGTGCTCTTCCATACACCTTTAAAATGACATTCCAAAAATACTCGTCCTTCTTATTTGAATATAATAATGAGCCTTTTTCTATAAAGACAGCGATATCCTCACATAAATAGCAAGATACTCAGATACTATCCCCATGAAACATGTATATATGGATAACAACCATTGATAATCAAGTAAAACAGACAGAAGCCATGGAAAAGAGGGAAAATGCATAATAAAATGTCATTTCTTTGGTCCTTGTAACACATAATAAGGCAGCCTTTTACATCTCAAAAACTCTTCCCTCCCACCCCAAAGATTTGAGCTTACTACTTGAGAAGTATCAAGTTGAAAATTACAAAAGATTGATGACGGTCCCTTATGGTACGATCTCATCTGAAAGAAAAGAAAAATCTAAGAAACATGACACCAGAAACATTACCTGCTACATTGCTGGCAGAACCGTTGCTTTAGACCTCCTATATTAACTTGTGGAGACTTGGAGTGAAGCTCACAAACCTTATGCCGCCTATGGTAGTCTCTACAATTGCTAAGGTCTGAACTGCATCCATCAACAAGGCAAAATGCGACCTGACTTCCATTACCAGTTGCTCTCGCCCTCTTCGTTGATATTGATGGCAAAGACTCCGTGTTTGAGACTCCAGGCTGCTTCCATTGATATATTGGTTCGTCATTTGGGCTGCTGACTCTACCAAGTTTCAAATCAATCGAAAATTCCCCAGTACTGATAGTCCTATGAAATGCATCTATATGTGGAATAGTTTCATGCTTGAATTCACTTAAATCCCAAGAAGTTGCCTTTAAGTTCCAGTCCATTTATTAGATTTAGACTTCTCAAAGCTATCACCTTATTTCCCAAAAACCTTATAACCCTCAGCGGGCTATGCTTCCCTTTTCACGGTTCGCTGTTTATACCACTCTCTAAACCAACCAGATTCAGATTCACGGCGAGGTTTATTCAGTTAAACCTGAGCGACAAGCAAGATGCATCAATTTAAACCCGGTAGCAAGCAAAGAACAGAAGAGTTTGGATGAAACTAAGCAAGCACTATGTTAGAACCCAATGTGAGATGAAATAACAACACAAAATCCAGATACTCGCCCTAGGAAATGTCAATTTTCAAGTAAATAAAAGAAAATTTGCTGAATGTCAAATAAGCATTTAAGTTGAAAAAATTTGGCAGAGGTAGAATCGCAACAAGCAGGAAGTTCTTAATGAAGGGTAAAAATAGAAAGAAAGAAACCCACATCAGAAATAAAGCTTTTTGAATATTTCGGCCTTTATTGTGAGATGGGTATTTCATGAAAGCAGCAATACAGTTGAAGAGAAGAGATAGTTACAAAGAGATGGGAAGCAAGTAACTAGAAATAAAGAAACAATAAATAAATGAGGAATTAAGCAGAAGACAGATAGAGTAGAGTACTCACAGACAATGTTGAGCAGAAGAAAACTGGTATGGTGATCGCAGCCATTGATTTGATGACAAGGGGTTGCATATAATCATAAAAATATATATATAAATATGAAAAAGGCAGGATGACACAAAGAGCAAAAGGACATGATGAATAAATAATAAGCAAGAAGAATAGAGGATAACTAGGTCCAATGAAGGACCAAAAAAGGGTCAATTATATAAATAAAATTATGTTGAATGGGAAACGAGGTTGAAATTGTAAAATAAAATAAAATAAAAGAATAAGAAGTTGTTTCCAAATGTAGGGTTTGGTTGGTGGGAAAGAGGAAGGGGATAACAAGGACAGGCTGTTTGTTTCTATAGCAACTTTTGCTTAGGAAGACAAGTACAAGGATACATATGGATGGCCCATTGAACAAAGCTAAGCATGTGCTCTTGGCATCGTGTTTCACATTTCATGACATTTTCTTTTTCTTTTTCCTTTTCTTTCTGCTTGGGAGCTGTTTAAATTGAGAATTGCATTTGAATAAATATCTTCTCAGTTGTCATTGTTCACGTAACATTTAATTGTGGGTTCTTCTGAAATTATTCAACAAGAGACGCAGCTTCCGAATCTGCAATAACCACAGTGGGTGGCAACTATCATTGCAAAATCAGAGTGGCACCACCCTCTTCATAATAATAATGATACCAGTTTCTAAAACTAAATACGCAGTTCCTCTACGTCACGTTCCCCGTTATGTCAAACACAGTCAAACGACAACACTTAGACATAAATAAAGAAAGATATAAATTTAAATTATGGTAATTAATTATTCAAAATTTAAAAAAAAATTACAATTATTTTTAAAAATAAAGTAGACAGTAATAAAAAGGGATTTGGGTGGATAATCATACTGATGTTAAAACTTTAATTCGGAATTTTTTCTTGAATTTGTATGCTGGGCAGGAGGCTTTGGAGTTTTCTACGTTACCATCTTTGGCATTCCCAAGTATATCGGCTGAGATTTTTGAAGAGTTGCAACTTCTTTTTGTAAAGGATGAAATATGGACTGCCTTATCTAGCATGGCCCCTTTCAAAGCTCCTGGAACTGATGGATTTCAGGCTGCCTTTTATCAGAAATCATGGAATGTGGTGGGCAATGATATATCTAAGTTTGTGATTTCAATTCTTAATGGAAAGCCTCTTCCTAGTAAGTTGAATGAAACCTTACTTGTACTTATTCCTAAGGTCTCTAATCCGGAGTTGGCATCTCAATTTAGACCTATAAGCTTATGTAATGTATTGTACAAGTTGATTACCAAGACCATTGTTAACAGAATGAAGAAGAGTTTAGATTTATTAATAGGGCCTGAGCAGAGTGGTTTTCTACCTGGTCGACAGATTGTTGACAATATA
>CAOGCB010570811.1:0-11572 GCA_948266635.1 Cnidoscolus chayamansa | reverse complement strand
TAAGTTCATTTGGGTGACTTTTTACTTGACTAAGTTCAATTGTCCATAAACATCTCAATTACTAACCCCTCATGCATTTCAACCCATTCTTCCCATTTCTTTAGGTGGTTTAGGCTTCAAACATTTTTCTAAGGTGACATTCTATGCATTCAATTGTTCTATCACAACCTCATGTCATTGGGACTCAATCTAGGTACCCAAAGTGACCATTTTTCAGTTCATGCAAGTTGTTGCAAATTTCTAGAACAGGCAGACTTGGCATAGTCTGTTCTTTCAATGATTTCATGCCCCAAACGATTTAATCTCACAAAATGATATTCTACACATTTGTAAGGGACATCCTAAGCTTTCTATTAGTACCAAATTCATAAGATTTGGATGTCATTTGGTCATCCTCAACAGTGTCCCGATTTTACTATTCATGCAAGCCCTAATTCCAGATTTCACTCTCAATTGCTTCTACCACTTCTTTAACTTAGGACACTTTGATTCAAATTCATAGACTAGGTTTTCTTCATCCTAACTTGTGAGATAGATTTAGGTGAAATATAATTTAACCCTAACCTCCATTTATTCAAGAGCTAATCATAAAGAGCATTAGAGATTAGAAAGGATGTATAGAACTAACCTTTTTGAAGCTCTCTCCCTTCTCCCTTTTCTTCCCCTTCTTTCTTTCCTTTGCTTTCTTCCCTCTCTCTCCTGTGGCTCTCTCTCTTGGCTGCTGGAAGTGTTGGCTTTTTGGCCAAATGTGGTCATTTTCCCCCTTTTTACAGTCACTTAAGCTAATTTTCCCCCTTTTTACCATTTTACCCCTTCCTCTTCTTTTCTTTCCATTCTTATTTATTATTTCTATTTCAAATCCCATTTTCATATATTCTACCTTTATCTTTAGGATTTTCATTTAAACCATTTACTCAATTAAATTCTCTCACCCATGACCCAACACTTGAACCACTACGGTTCCGGGTCAACCACTATATAAATGAAATGCATGAGACTACCCGGCCCACTGGTCGGATGTTACAAGAGAGATTCAGGCAGTTTAGCCTAATTGACTACTGGACTGGTCCTATCATTTGCCTTATAGGGATGAGTTCAAGGAAAAGGTAAAGGGGCGGCTACCTTCTCAGTAAGAGCACTAGTAGGAGACTCCATCACACCACCACATGGATTCACTGTGGCCTACTAAGATGCTAACACCTCCAACATAATGGTGCTACTTAATATTCTTATTGGCTACTCTTATGTACATATTATAGTGGAGTTAGGTGACTCCGACTCCTTCATATCTCCTAAGGTAGTGAATAGTATGGGTCATTTATAGGTTAGTAGACTCAAGTGTGATCCTTCCTTATCAAAGTTGCTATGTCAGTGTTGGTCAGTTTTTATAGAGGACAAATGCCTTCTAGTTAACCTAATGGTTCTAAAGTTGACAAATTTTGATGTCAACCTAGGGATGGATTGGCTATCTACACATGATATTACTTGGGACTGCAAGAACAAAGTAGTTAGGTTCAGAGGGCAGGATGGATCAAAGGTTGTCTTCTAAGGAACATGTTAGGTATGCCCTTAAGTCTAATATATGTTATGCATGCACGTAAGTTACTTAGGATGGGATGTCAAGGACTTATAGCTCAAGTCAAATAAATAAACAGTGATGTTAAAGAGCTAATGTAAGTGCAGTGGTTAGAGAATTTCCCAATGTGTTTCCTAAGGATCTTATAGAATTTCCACCTAACAGGGAAATGGAGTTTGAGATTGAATTGTTACCTGGTGTATTCCACCTTATAGGATGGCACCCACAGAGTTGAAAGAATTAAAGTTACAGTTACATGACCTAGTTGATAAGGGTTCATTAGGCCTAGCACATCACCTTGGGGTGCTTTAGTTATATTTGTAAAGAAGAAAGATGGGTCTTTGAGACTATGTATCGACTATAGATAGTTGAACAAGGTGACGACAAAGAACAAGTCCCCTTTACCTAGGATAGATGATATGTTTGATCAATTTGAAAGGGCTAGTTTCTTCTCCAAAATTAATATATGATCAGGCTATCACCAGTTATGAATCAAAGAAGGTGATGTAGCTAAGATAACATTCAAAAAATAGGTGTGGGCATTATAAGTTCTTAGTGATGGCTTTCGGATTGACCAATGCCCCTACAACATTCATGGACCTCATGGACAAAGTATTTAGGCCTTTTTCAATCAATTTGTGATTCTGTAACATCAAAATTTCTGCAACCCCAAATGATTATGTATAATTTTATAAGTATGAATGAAGAAGTATATTTTTATGAGCTAAGTAAGTCATGAGAAAATTAGTTAAAAAGCTAAAGTAAACTTAAAGCAGAGAAAAATAAGTAAGTTAGGAAAGAATGTATGTCTTGACCATGAGAGAAATAAAACTCGGTTGGAAAGGCTCGGTTAAGCATTGGTTGAAATGTGCATTATGGTTGAAGGGTGAGAAAGAGACTAACATGTCTCGGTAAAAACGATGAAAGGCTTGGCCAAAGGATGGAGTATTTTGGTTTAAAAGTGGAGAGATAAGAAAATAAGTCACGGTTGAAAGATGGAATGGCTCGGTTGGATGAGATGAGATGATGGATTAGTGCCACGGTTTGATGAAGGCGTGATAAGGATGGCTTAGTCAACATGGGTGAAAGATGAACGTAACTCGGTTGGACCATGGGACATGAGAGAAAGAGAGATGAGACACATTTAAGGAAGGTTGAAGGTTTGTTTTGGAGAGGAGGAGGAAAGATGTCTCGGTCTAGAAGGGAAATTAGGGAAGAAAGATGAAACAAAAGAAGGAATGGTCCTTGATTTCTTAGTTGTCAAGGAATGAGTTAATTAAGATAAGATTTGAATGGATAATAAATGTACGTCTAAGTTTAAGAAGTAACACCTGTCAAATAAGATAGATTAGTGGCATTACCACTTAACTTAAGAATAACTCATGTCCTAACACATGTACTAAGTAAAGTTAAGTGGAAAGAGAGAAGGGATATATATAAGCTTAAAATTATAATTGATGTTGGGGGGATTAAGGAGAGGAAGCAAAAAATATACAGAGAATTTTCGCATGAGACAATCTTATTACATGTGAGATAGTGAGAACAGAAGACTCCCTTAGTTGAGGAAGGAGGTGATAGAGAAAAGGTGCTATTGTGACACTTGAGGAGGAAGCTATGACAAAAGGACTATAATAGGAGACAACTTTGATACAAAAGAGGAAAGGAAGAAGAAGAAAAAGGAAGGAAGAAGTTGTATCCAGGTTAGATGACTAATATGTTGAAGTTAAAAAGAGACATTATTTTGTGTTTGGTGTTTACTTTTCTAAAATTTGATGCTATATATATATATGATGTTTATGTTAGGTGATTTATAACTTGATAAGTTAAGTTAGGAGTTGTATGCTATATATATATATGTATATATATTAATAGAAGTTGGTGATATATATATATATATATATGAAGAAGATTAATTAAATGATTTTAATTAGGTTAAGAATTAAATGAGTAATAAGACTTTCTTCTTTGCATGATTGAGTTTAAGAGGTAATATTAAAAACATAAGAATTGAATGAATGATATACAAACATGAGTGTCTCAGTTATTAAATGCATAACTATTGGGTAATGATTTGTTCATGACATGATTGTGGCATAAACATAGATAAAATTTTTATAATGGCATAAGAAGTCTCGGGTTAGTGTTGATTTATGGGAAGTGTGATTTGGCTTAAGATGTCATGTAAAATTATTGCATGAAATTAATAAGTGATGAAACATATAAGTAGGCATGTGTGAAATGAGTACCAAATATATAAAATGAATGATGTTATTATAGCAGCCTTAATATAGCAGTGAAAAATAATAAAAAAAGAAATATTAAATACCTGAATGGAATGATTATTGAATATACTACAGAGAATAATTTTGGTAAAAAGATTTATGTTATGAATTTGGATTGGTTAATATGACTATGGTAAAATTTGTTATAGGATTTCATGCTAGCATAAGGGTATGACATGCATACTCAGGACTACAATAAGGTACCCCACGTGGATAGGCCCAATGCACCTCCACCTATATTTTGGCTTCGGCCTATATTATTGGTGGGTTTTTCCCCTACTTGTTGTTTGGTGGGTTCCAACCCTCCTGGCTATTGGTGGTTTTACCCTACTTGCGATCGATGGGTTTTACCCTACTTGCTTTTGGTGGGTTTCAGCCTTACTTGAAAATCTCTTATCTAGCAGTCAATCCTACTGGTATGTTTATAGACTTTAATACTGAATGTGAAATGTACAATAAATTATTGAAATGTGATAAATTTAGTTATATAATTTAATGCTTTGAGAATTGAAATAACAGTTTGTAAAATGATATGTTATGGTATGGTGAGTTCTGACATTATTTGATAAAATGCAATAAAATAATTAACTGGTAACTTGATATGAGATATTCTGATATAACTAAATTGAAAATAAGAAGATGCTGGTGCATTTACTAGGTAATGTTAAAGATAATTACATTTGGTTGAGATATCAAATGGTAAATAGATCTATATTAGATGTGTGAAAAGGGGTATAATTAAAACATATTTTATAAGGGTATATCAAATGATAGAAATAAAACAAGTATAGAATTTAAGAAGTTATGATATGTTATTTAACAATATGGAAGAGAACTGCTATGTGAAAAATGAATGAAGTGCCATAGTGATCAAAACATTGATAAATATTTATTTGTTAAATATTCATATATCTTGGAAATATGGTTTATTATTATTTCTTTGAATACACCCACTGAGCATAAGCTGAGCGTACTAGTTAGTTTTTACCACACGTAAATATAAGGTAGGAGGAGAAGAGTTCAGGACTTAAGGATCTGCAATAACAGAAATCACCATAGCTGGTTTGTTCTTAAATTATGGACATTGAAATTTGGCATGTACATAGCTTAGATTTTGACAGTATAATAAATAAGCATATATTATTTTAATGATTAAATAGTAATATAGGCAAAATTATAACGGATTTAGACTCAATGAAGAGGGAATTTTTAATATGCAAATTTTAATATGATATGATAGATTTAAAGAATTTTAATTTAGTAGTTGTGCACTCTAGCTGGGCTCTTCGTAGTTCGGGTAGGTTGTATTACATATTCTTTTTATTGATGAGATTTTAGTGTATTCTAGAAACTCAGAAGAATATGCCCAACATCTATGGAGAGTACTACAGACGTTGAGAGAATACCAATTATATGCACAGTTCTCCAAATGTAAGTCGTAGTTGAGGAGCATCTCTTTTATGAGACTCTTGATGTCAAAAAAAGGCATAGAGATTGTGTTGAAAGATATTTTTGAAAGAGAATATTTCTCTTATAAGTCAGCTAAATCACACTAAATTAGGATAAAATTATGTATATATTTCATTTTTTTATGTACATATGTTATTTCCTAGTTTAGCATTACCTCAAAATTAGTACTAGGTACAATGCCTATATATAGTTGTACTACAACAAAATATATAAGAAAATAGTTCTATTCATTATCTCTCTTAAGATAGTATCAAAGTTGTTCTAAGTAGAACAAAAACCCTAGCCACTGCTTCAAACCTTTAGCAGCTATAGCTTTTAAAATTACAGAAATCTCTAATCCTACACACACCTATGCCTCACATACAAATACTTCACATACCTTTGATTCTCAGTCTATTCAAATCACATATATATATTTGAATGGAGAGATTATCCTTTGGTGGTCACAATCTATTCGTATGTACATTCGTGGGAAAGGCAAGATGGGATATCTGATAGGAGATAGAAAGGAACCTACTATAGGAGATCCTACACATAGTACCTGGGATGCTAAAAACTCTAGTAATGACTTGACTAGTTAATTTCATGGAAGAGGAGATCAGTTCTAATTCATGTGCTACCACACAACTAAGGAATTATGATACAATACCAATCAAATGTATTCTAATTTTGGAAATTAATCCCACATTCATGAATAGACTTTGCAACTTGGATAGATTAAGCAAGGTGAGCATTTGGTCACTAAGTATTTCAATTCTTTAAAAGAGTGTGGCAAGACTTAGATATTTTTAATGATTATGAGTGGAAATCTCTTAAGGATTTTAACCACTATAGAAAAATGGTGGAAGATAATAGAATTTTCACTTTTTTTATTGGATTAAATATGAAGTACAATGAGGTGAGAGGCAGGATGATAGCAAAACAACCAATCCCTCCTGTAGCATAAGTGTTTGTTGAAGTACATAGGGAGAGAGTAGGTCCTTGGTAATGTTGGGGAAGAAAAGTACATAATCTCTAGTAAAGAATTTTGCCTTGGCTACTACTGGATTAGCTATTGGACACAATAAAAAGAGTGAAGAGAAGACATAGGTGTTGCGTGATTACTGCAATAAGCCTAAACACACCTAGAAAACATATTGGAAACTTCATGGGAAACTAGAAAATTGAAAAGGAACCCATGAAGGGAAATTCGCTAAGAATTCTATAACTAATAAAATGGCATCTACTAGAGATATAAGTAAGGAGCAAATTCAACATATCTCAACCTTATTGAAGCTTCAAGTGTCTGCTAGTGTTTCTCATGCTTCCGTTACACAAACAAGTAATAGTCTTAACACACTTAGTCCAAATACTTATACTTTTGGCCCTTGGACCATTGATTCAAGAGCTTCTGACCATATGACTAGCTAATCACATTTGTTTCACATTTATACTCCTAGTTCAGGACATGAAAAAATTTGTATATATTATGGTTGTCTTTCTTCTACTGCCGAGAAAAGTTCAATCCACCTTTCTCCTAATATCTCTCTTAAATTAGTATTACATGTGCCTAAATTGGCTTGTAACCTAATTTTTATCAATAAAGTAACACAAGAATCTAATTTTTGTCACATTCTTTGATTCCTACTATGTATTCTAGGAGCAGGATATGAGGAGGATGATTGGCATTGCTAGAATGATTGATGGTCTCTATTATTTTGATGGCAATAACTTAGAAAATAAAGAAACTCAAGGATTAAGTAGTGTTAGTTCTTGTTCTGTAAAAAATAAAGTGTTATTATGGCACTTGAGATTAGAAAATCCTAGTTTTTTTTATTGAAAGAAAGTAATGTCGCATTTGTTTTCTCTATTGATGTATCAAATTTGAAATGTGAATACTGCCTTTTGTCTAAAAGTCATAAAAATATTGATCCTTCCAAAACTTACAAGCCTTCTAAATCCTTTTATATGATCATTCATAGGTCTTTTGGGTTTACTTGCTTTGAGAAAAATAGAAGGTTGCAATAGTTTTTAAAAAATTTTATGATATGATTGACATCCGATTCTAATATCAAAATAACATTTAACATTCTGACATTAGGATTGAGCATTTTAACAATGTTCTCAATGATTTTCTCATGAAAAAAAATAGTCCATCAATCCACTTATGTTGATACTCTTAAAAAAATAAAATTGCTGAGAGAAAAAATATCCACTTAGTAAAGGTATCTCATGCCCTAATATTTCACATGAATGTTCCAAAGCACTTATGGGGTAAAGTGTCCTAACAACTGCCTTTCTTATCAATAGACTATCTAGTTGTGTTTTAAGCTTTAACATCCTTGTAGAGGTGTTAAAAGAATTGTTTCCTCATATAAAATTTACATCGACCTCCCTCTTAAAATGTTTGGTTGCACTGTGTCTTTCCATAAACCTAAAGTATAGCATAAATTGGATCCTTGAGCTGAAAAGTTTGTTTTATAAGATATGCCTCATCTCAAAAGGTCTACAAGTGCTATAATCTGAAAATAAATAAAAAAACTTTTTATTTATGTGGATGTAACCTTTTTGGGAAATAAATATTTCTTCAAGAGGAGAATTTAAGCAAGGAAGAAGAAAAATTTTGAGATATTATACCTCTACCAATTGTAATAGCCATCTTCCCGGACCGCTATCGGCGTTAGAATTCCAACCACCCGAAAGTGACTGAAACCCTAACAAGTCATAAATATTAACATTACATAGACATAAACATAGCATTTACATATAATCTCATGCATAATAAAAACTTTTGGTACAACATTAACATACAAAATACTTAAATTCCTAGTACATGTGTCTTACATTATATCTGTACACATAATTGTGGTGAACATAAACATAAGTACCAAAAGTTTTAACATAAACATTTAACATTTACACGAGATTATAAAAACACATTCTTTAATTTATAGTAATCCTAGGGTTAAATTACATAAATCACCATTGGGACACATGCACTATACCCTATCTTTTCTGTTCTTCCTGCATAATCTGTAAAAAATGGTATGGGGAGAGGGGATGGGCAAAGGACATAAAAAGGGTAAGCTATTTGAATAACCTAGTGAGAAGATACATAAAACATATAAAACATCAATTTCGTGCTCGTGTATGAATCACCTTCAAACATTTCACATAAGGTGGTAATATTGTCACCAGAAATCCCTGGGTCAGTTCTAATTGGCAAGCCATCTTCTTAGAACCACCCCAATACCTTATGGGCTAGCTACTTCCCTCACATATTCATATGCGCCACAATAGCTCCTTTCGGCCATTATATACTTACCATATACATAAAATAACATAATGATCCCAAAGAAATTCTAAAGGTCTTAACTTGTTACGTCCAAGGGACATACCAGAGGACATTTTCAAGGGATCTCTCTGTGCAACATAACATAAACATGGGGTACTTCTGGATCACTTAACATTACCATCCATAGATCATGAATAATGCAGTACAACATATATCATGCATCTAATGCATCAACATAGGCATTATGATGCATAGGCATGCTAAAAAATCAATTTAAATTTTCTATATTATAAAAGAGTTTATATCCACTCACCTGGAAATTGACGTATTGACAAATCGCTAGTTCGTCACTGATGTCTCTAAATTTTAGGGTCCGATCCTGTATTCTGGACTTCGGATTAGAGAATTAATATAAACTCAAAAACATAAATAAATCATCCCTTAAAATCCCATAAAACATAACATGATCATAACATACTTAGTTCAAGCAATTTAGGTTAAAAATTTCCGAACAGGGCACTTTCGGTAACAGGTTCAGCGGCCGAAGGTCAGCCTTATAGAGACAAAAGTCTCACTTGCAACAGGCACCAAGTTTGGCTGCTGAAAGTCCCACCTTCAGATGCCGAAGCTAGACTTCCTATCCTTGAGTTGCTTCCCAGTTTCAGCAACCTAAACCCCTTTAGGCTGCCAAACTTGGGTTTCGGCAGTGACCAAACCTAGGTCTTAACATGATTTCATGCCCAAAAACCTGCCAATTTCAACTCAAAGCATTTCTAAATATTTAACAATATCATTTGCAACTCAACTATCAACATTAATAACACATGCATCATCCACTTCATCAATTTCATCAATTTCCTCCATTTTCATAAACTTTCCTAAACTTTGCATTTTCATTTCTTTTACCTTATTTCTAACATGCATTTCATTTTAACCTCCTTAATATGTTTCTAATATCATTTACACATGCTAAAGATCTGGATATTCCAAATCTGTCCAATAGTAGCACTAGTTCTATGACAAAAGGAGAAACACTACATAATTATTCCCAGGAGTAAGCTAAAGAACTTTAGGTTTATACTAAGAGGAAAACTCAGCAAAAGAGTAGAGTCTCACAATTCAAGAAAATCAAGGCCACTCAAACTTCCCGGCTAATGCTCTTAGCAATAGTTATGATTCAAGTAATTCATCTCCTACTCTCTCTCTTATAATTCTTAAAACTAATCAACCTTGTATAAATGTTGATCCATCTATAACTACTAATGATTTATCTGTTCAACGTTATCTCCCTATAGCTCTTAGGAATGGGAAAAGGACTTACACCAAATATCCTTTGTCTAATCATCTATACTACATCCAATTATTTCATAACCATAATACCTTTGTGTCTAAGATTACTAATGTGCTTGTGCCTAAGAATATTGAGGAAGAAGTCGCTCATTCAGACTAGAGATTAGCTATAATGGAGGAATCACACGCTCTTGAGAAGAATAGAACTAAGGAGTTATTCAATAATCTTAAGAGATTGAAATCAGTACGGTGCAAATATATATTCATAGAGTTATTCAATAATCCTAAGAGATTGAAATCAGTAGGGTGCAAATATATATTCATAGTGAAATTCAAGTTTGATGGAAGTGTGAAGAAACTTAAAGTCAGATTGATTTCTAAAGGTTTTGTGAATACTCGAATTTTGAGGTTCATAAAGTCAATTTTTCCGGACTGCGAACAGTTCGACCAGACCGGAGGTCTTTCGAAAAATGTCCCGGAACTATACCAAAGTGGTACTAGAAATGTCAGGAAAATCACAAGGGACACAAAGGTGTCCTCGGAATAATTTTTGGAAGTATAAAACTCCCGAAAAACAGAGAAAATGGAAGAAAATACCCAACATCGGCACCCGAGGCCGCCAAATGGCGCCCCGGAGCGCCAAAAGGCGCCCCAGAGCGCCACATCAAGTGGCGCCCCACGGTGCCAAAACATATGGCACCCCAAGGCGCCACTTGGCGGGCCAAGCCGCCAAAAAAGCTGGTAGCCCGAGCCGCCACTCGGCACCCCAAGCCGTCAGAAATGGCGGCCCAACCAGTCAGAAACGGCGGCCCAACCCGTCAGAAACGGTGGCCCAAGCCGCCACTCGGCGCCCCAAGCTGCCACTCGGTGCCCCTGGCCGCCGGAAACGTCTTTTGCCTATAAATAGCAGCCTCCAGCTCCATTCTCAAGGCCCCCGCTTTGAGTTTTCGGTGATCACTCTCCCTCCTCGCTTTTAGCGATTCTTTACTGCTTTCTCTAGTGCATAAACTACTGCATTTTTATTTGATCTGTGATCACTAAATTGCTAAAGAGTAATTAAATCAATAAAAGCTGAAGCTACGCAGTGGACGACTCCTAAACCAGGTGCACATCTTCTTAAACTTCATCTTTTAATTTTGAATGTTACATGCATTATTTCTCTTTCTACTCCACACTCTCTAAAGCATAATCATTCATATTTGTTTTGATTTTATAGATCTAAGCTAAAAACGTCCGATCAATCAATAATCGAGGTGTTTATGCTAGATCCAAATAAAAATGGCAAAAATGGTCCAGTTAATCCATAATTATGACCAAAAGGCCCACAATACATTTGTTTTGGCAACAATATTGCCTACATTTTATTTATCATGTAATCAAAATATCAGATCTAAGATTTTGGGTCTAACAAATGCCTAATTAATAAATAATTGAGGCATTTTACACATAAATCAAATCAAATGGCAACAAGGGTCCAATTAATCCATAATTATGGCCCTAAAGCCTAAAATTGCATCACATTGGCAATAAAATTGCCTACATTTTCCTTTTATTATCATTGATCGATGAAATCGAATTTGGTTCCTAAAGGCCCCAGAGGATCGGATCTGGCTATAAAAGCCCATGAGATCAGATCTGGCCATAAAGAGGCCAAATGAGATTAGATCAGGCCCAAAGAGG